>JAJONR010006834.1:0-10497 GCA_029582245.1 Solanum etuberosum | reverse complement strand
AACCAAGTGGACAAGTGGCGATTACCCGTGTCCCATAAACTATGTGCCAACATAGGATTGTCTAGATAGACATTAGCTAGTGGATCCACATAAGATAGAAGTTCATGGTCCTTACCTCGGCAAGTAGGACACCCTTTTTCGGTGTGGGGTAGACACCGGATTCCATGTTAATAGATCACATGGTCTTATATATCGGTTAAGGCTACTTCCCACAAGCAAGTTATGATGAATTAAGGTTACTTCAAGGAAGTATCTCATACATGTTTAAGATAACGACTATGTGTATTGACCATGTTTTATGACTCATGTTTTCTAACTCTTTATCTCATGTTTTAGCTTGGTCATTGCATCTCATGAAGGTATCTCTTTTAAGTATGTTTTCAAAGGTTTTTATGCATCGCTATCATACTTGGTACATGTTTCTACTAAGCATACTCTTGCCTATATTTTTCCCAAATGTAGGGTCTGATAGTCAGGGTTCCCAGTTTCGTGGCTAGAGTGTTTTTAGGAGATTTCGAGCTTTGGTGAGTCCTCATGCTTCGAGGACCGGACACTTATTGTTCTCAGTCTTCCCTTACTTTAAGTTTTGGAACATGATGTACGGGCTACACCCATATTGATTCTTATGTACTAGATGGCTTTGAGACGATGTTTAGATTTCCACTTTTCTCCATCAATCTCTTATATGTTGAAACTGTTTTAAATCTCTTTATTCTATTATCTTTTATGATGAAAGCTAAGTGGCTTGTATGAGGCCTCTAAGAGCCTTATAAGCCATGTCACGCCTAAGGGCTACCTTGGGTCGTGACACCTGACGATCCAGAATCTGAACGGGCACTTCCTCATGTAACACCACGGAACCTAGTAGCTAAGCAAGGGTCCAAGGGAAAGGTCACAACCTAGAATTAGAGCCTTGGGACCCTCCATGAGGCCACATGGCTCGTGAAGGGCACCACGATTCGTGGGGGTGCCCATAGACCTTAGGCAGTGGCTAACCAAGCCATGCTCACCTCCCACGACCACTTTGACTCCTCGTGGTGGGGACCATGGGTCGTGGTGAGGGGCATGAAGGCTAGGCAGTGTGCTCCTATGGGGCTGCCTAAATGGAGACCCTCCCACGAGCCACTAAACGGCTCGTGAAGGCCACCATGGACCGTGGGAGTATTCGTGGTCATGAGTTAAGTTTTAGGGGCTAAGGGGTGGCAAGTGAGGCCACTGGTCAAGGAACCACGGGCACCACTACGGGCCGTGTGACCCTTGACGGCTCATGGAGCCCCTCGTGAGGTGAGTCAACCGATTTTTAGTTCAGGGGTTTTGGGTCTTTTTCAGATTTAAGTGAATTAATACAAAGTCGGTTTAACCAAGCCTAGGACCCCTATATAAGTTAATTTAACCCGAAAACTCACCCATTCAAGTCATTATTTTAAATACCCAAAAGAAATCCCAAAGTCTTCCTCTCAAATATTTCTCTCTCTAGAACTTGAAGAAGAACAAAGAGTTGGAGCTAGGATTAAGGTCAAATCTCCATTCCTCAAGCATTTGTGGGCTTTGATATCAAGGTGTGATGGCTTTTCATCCATGGAGCCCCTAAGATTTCCCAATTGAAAAGTAGAAATTCCCCAATTTGAGTTAGGGTTTTCTTCTAATATTGTCGGTATGGGTTAATGTTGATCCAATTGAATGGGTAATGATTGTTTATGTTTGAATTGAGTGGAATACATGTTTTTAGGATGAATTTACATGTACCCATGATTAACCCATGTTTCTAGGTTGAATTTTATATAAATGGGTTTGATGTCATGAAAGGAGAATTTGTGGGTTTAGATGTATTCTTATAGGATTGATGAGATACATTAGAAGTGCTTTGAGATTGAAGCTTGTGTTATGAATTGTTGATTATTGATGTAATTGTTGTGGAAGGGATAGTTCCCACTTGAATTGCTTAAGTATGGATGTGAAAGGCTTTCTTACATTGAATGATTCTAGGTTGAAAGGATTGCTCACCTAAAATGAATCTAGGCTAAAAGACTAAGAAAATGATGAGGCTAGAGGCGATTACCCATGACCTCTAACTGAGAAGGATATGAGGCGATTCCCCATATTCCTTAGAGGAGAGTAAGAGGCGACTACCCTTATTCCATAATGTTGGACATGGATGCAAATACCCATGATCCCCTATTAAAAGATGTGGAGGCGAATACCCATATCTTATATTGAAATATGTGGAGGTGAATACCCGTATCTTATATTAAAAGATGTGGAGGCGAATACCCGTGTCTTATTATGAAAGGACATGGAGGCGAATACCCATGATTCCTTATAGAATGATGTGGAGGCGAATACCCGCGTCATATGATGTTGGGCATGGAGGTGAATACCCATGATCCCATAAGATGGACATGGAGGCGAATACCCATGACCATATATGTAAGGAAAGAGGTGATTACCCATTAGCCTTTATGTAAGGCAAGAGGTGACTACCTATTGGAATTTATAGGAAGGCAAGGAGGTGATTCCCCATTTATATACAAGATAAGCTAAAAATTGAGAATGATAGGTGATGAGCTTGAATGATGGCCTAAGGTTGCCTGCTAAGATGAGTATGACTCGAGGAGGATTACCCATGCCTTGGCTAAGTATGCTTTGAGGTTAATTGAGAAATATTCCTTTTATGTTCATGTTATTCATTATGTGCATTGATTATGCTTATGATTTATATTGTCTAACTCTGCTGTTTATGTTGATGTTTATGCAAGCTATCATATTTAGTACATTCTTGTACTAACGCATACTCTTGCCTACATTTCTTACCCAAATGTAGGGTCCGGAGTTCCCGACTCTCATCCCCGTGGCTAGGATCTTAGTAGAGGCAAGACTTGAAAGATTGGTGAGTTCTCATAGCATTCGAGGATTTGACCACCATTTCCTTATGTTCTTTCATTTTATGCTTTTAACATTATTGTATGGGCTGTGTCCCAATGACTCTTTGTATTAGATGGTTTTGAGACAATTGTATGAGACTTCCACTTCATTTTATAAAACTTTGATTGTGTTGAAAATAGTTTTAAAGGTTACCGTTTTTCTATTATCTAGACTATGAAAGCTAAGTGGCTTATATGAGGCCTCTCGGGGTCTTTTATGCCATGTTACATCTAGGGTGTACCACTGGGTCGTGACACCTCATAAGATAGGTTGTCCTTGATACTAATACTTTCAGTAGGTACCATGAGTGAAGGATCGCCCATACATTTCTTCAACATGGAAATGTGGAGCACCGGATGACTGCTGCTAACTCTGACGATAGATCCAACTCATAAGCTACATTTCCAATGCTCTTGGATATCCTGTAATGGCCAATGTACCGAGGACTTAGTTTCCCTTTCTTACCAAATCTCATAACACCTTTCATGGGTGAAACCTTCAAGTAGGCCCAATCATCATCCTCAAATTCTAAGTCTCTTCTCCTAACATCTGTATAGGATTTTTAATGACTTTGGTCTGTCTTTAACCTTTCCTGAATAATCTTCACATTCTCCATGGCTTGATGAACTAAGTCTGGCCCTATCAACCCAGCTTCACCAACCTCAAACCATCCAATAGGATATCTACACCTTCACCCATTGAGAGCCTCAAAAGGAGCCATCTGGATGCTAGAGTGATAACTATTATTGTAAGCAAACTCTATGAGAGACAAATGATGATCCCAATTAACTTTAAAGTCTATGATACATGCCCTAAAAATATCCTCTAAGGTCTGAATCGTGCGCTCTGCTTGACCATCAGTCTGAGGATGAAAAACAGTACTCAGATTTACCTTCGAACCCAAACCTTTCTAAAAAGACTTTCAAAACTGAGTGGTGAATTTTATAGCTCTATCTGAAATGATAGACACAAGAACTACATAAATTTGGAGTATCTCTTGGATATATAATTTGGCATAATCTTCTGCTGAATTGGTAGTCTTTACCGACAAGAAACGAGCTGATTTTGTCATCCTATCTACAATCACCCAAATCGAATCATGTTGCCGGCGAGATCGCGTCAAGCCAGTAATAAAATCCATATTAATCATCTCCCACTTCAATTCTGGAAGATCTATGTTGTGAGCCATACCATCGGGCCTTTGGTATTCTACCTTAATTTATTGGCAATTTGGGCACTTAGCAACGAACTCCACAATACACCTCTTCATACCATTCCACCAATACACTTCTCTCAAGTCATGGTACATCTTTGTGGAATCGGGATGGATAGAGTATCTGGAACTATGAGCCTCTGGCATGATCCTCTCTTGAAGCTAATCCACCTTTGATACACACAACCTACCTTAATACCTCAACACACCATCTCCCCCTTGTTCAAAACCCATCACCTTTTGCTTATTAATATTCACCTTTAATTCAAGAAAAACAGGATCTTGGTCTTATTTCTCCTTCACTTCAGACACTAGTGATGATTCAACCCCATGCATTACCACAACTCCACCTTTGCTAGAATCCAACAAACGGACTCCCAAACATGCAAGTCTGTGCACATCCTTGGCCAATTCTTTCTTGCCTTCCTCAACATGGGCAGTACTTCCCATAGACAACCTGCTCAAAGCATCAACAACACCATTAGCCTTACATGAGTGACAGAGGATACTCATGTCGTAATACTTGAGTAACTCTAACCACCTCCTTTGTCTGAGATTAAGCTCTTTCGGACTAAAAACATACTGGAGACTCTTGTGATCAATGAACAAATCTACATGAACACCATAAAGGCAGTGAAAATCATTAGTTAGAACCGTACTCAATTTTGCAACTTTAGTGAAACCCACTTATCGACAAAAAATAGTAAAATATTATTTCATCTAGAGTAGTTTGTGTTTAGCTGATAATGAGAGTAAAAAATTTAAGTAAATGTTGTCCTGTAATCTTGTTTCCTGGATTAATTTCAAAGATAATATTAACTTATATCTGTCTCTTTTCTGCAGAGGGTCACAAGCATTTCCAAACACTTACAATGCAAGCATTTTACCTCGAGAAAGCACCAATGCAGAGAAGATGACAACACTTACTGGAAGAGAGTCCGCAGACAATAAAGATGCATCTGTCAATGGAATAAATATTTTGTTTCCTTTTGCATATGAAGAGTTCATAGATGGCATTGATGACCTGATTATGCAGCAGGACGACACTAATGAAGCATGTGTTGGAGTGTGCTCAAGTGTAAGTACTCCCGTTGGTGATGGAAGCTTATTTGATTTGCATGACCTATGAGCTCTGATTTAGTGAAGGAGAAACAGTTAATGTTGACATTTTCACAACCAAATAGACTGTTATTATTGATACTACACTTGTTTTTGGAAGACTTTTACATTGTGATAGACAATGTTACTCTTTTTTATGTACTCCTACTTTTGCTATAGGGAGCAGGATTATATCCATCTTCAAACTGTTTTGGTAGAAATTTTTCGAAAAAAAAAAGTTAAAATATTTTTTGAGTTCCTGCAACTCTTTGGTTTTGCAGTTTTTTGGTTTATTTTTGCCAAAACCTCTTACAAGACAAAGGTGCAGACTAGAATCAATTGTGACTAAGCTTCTTTCTATATTCTCAAGGCTACCTGATCAAAATACTCCTTAATGTATAGGGTTTGGACTATTATTGTTCATCATATATACTACGTAACCGAAATAGTCTGTAATTTATCTCGAAGGTGATCCGTATAGTCTAAATAAATACCTTATAAACAAAGTCGTTAATGTATAGAAAAAATGACTATTTTCCTCCCGCCACCACCACGTACATCTGCAACAACAGAGTATCAATTGTTATTGCTTTGTTATAATAGTCTTGTTCATGCAACAACAGACACAGTTGCTTATTGTTTCGATGGTCTAAACATACATTAATCATCAGTACAATAGTTTACCATTACAGGTAAAAATAATAATTTTTCTTCACATCATAAATTTTTTAGTTATGGTAAAACTGTTTCACTCCAAATTTTTATAATGTTTTTATTCAATTCACATAATTTGTTGATTAAACTTAACATGTTTTTTAACTACACTATATCTTATTAACATTTTAGAGGAAATTGAAGGACTACCGATTGATTGATCTTGGATGTTAGAATGATAGTTCGACGAGCTCTTATTTTTCCTAGGAAGACCTGTACACTCTTATCTAGTTGGGGATAATGAACACTCTTTTAATTTAAACAAGAGGTAAATAAAACCCTTTTTAACAAAAAAATTCTATCCTTAGTAGACTTATCCTATGAGAACCAAAATTAGCCAAAGCATTGAGCTTTGGATATTGGGATATTAATCCAACAAATACAAATTCACTAGCCATGATTCTAATCATCAACATGGTACAACTTTGTTTTCCTCACCTCTTCCTCTAGCCAGAATGACAATCCATAAAACATGTAACCAATTTACTATTTGAGGCAAGTATCACAGCTCCATTGCAAATTTACTTCCAAAATTATTTTTCCACAATAGACATGTGTGGGGAATGCGCTGCATTTAAACCAATCAATTTTGAGATAGTAAGCAAAATGTTTTCTTGTGGAAACACATCAGAATTCTCCCAAATAAGTTGAATATATCCCTACAATAACTCCTAGAGCTATAATACTCTCTAACTACAATTTTAGATAATGTTTTCTCACTACACCTAATACATTGAAACATTCAAGGAACTTCCTTGCTGAATTTAAGATTCTATAAATACATTTTTGTTGGTATCGCCTACTTTTGTAAGGGGTGAAATTTCCCATTATAAATGGTGTACTAACATCTATAAGACTCTATTCCCTTTAATGATATAGTTGCCCAAATTTTTCCACTGGTTAATTCAGCCACTTTCTTTTTCTCCTCTTTGCTTAATCTCTAGAATAACCGAGTAAGGACTTTGTTTGTTTATCATTAATCGCAAGACCACATACGATCTGATTGTTAAATTTAAAGGAAACCCCAATGCTTCATAACTACCATTAAAAATAAAATTTTATGAATGCAAAAGTAGTACGTATTCTTGCAGCTGAAAATCGAACCTGCGATCTTCATTACAGAATACTAAACAAAATGATGTTTTCTGCATATATTATATAAAGATGAACAACCCAAAGAAATTAAGAGTCTATGTCAACTGTGACAATAGAATTTGTTGCTTTTGGGAGGTATTTTAATATTTTTATAAATGGCGTTAAAGGGAATTTTCGAATTCCTTTCTTTCCAGCCTTGTTACACATTTTTTGGGTGCATTACTGCTTGTTGTCAGTTGATGACAATTGATGTATATTTATTGTCATCTGGCTTAATTGCCAACGTTGCAATTGTTTACCGTTTGTGTATTTCATGGCAGAATATGTAGCGGTCAAACATGACCATTACTTCTCTACATTACTTCTTCATTATTATTCCTCCATTATTCTTTGTAACCTATGTAACCTCTAAAACATTTACATTCATATCTACTATCACATTATCTTCCTATTCATTGCTAGGAAGACATCCCCAACTATAAATAGTGGTGGTCTTCATTTGGTTTACACACACAAGAAAAATATAGAGTGCATAAAGTTTGTCAAAAAGAGAGCTCTTATTAGTTGAAGCGAGAGTTCTTTTTGTGGAGCTTTGGACTCAACTCTTGTCCAGAGTTTGTTGAGTTACACTTTGTGATTAGCCTGTTGTATCCTGGAGGGGACAAGTTAAGAGGACTACTGCTGGACCGGTGAAAAACATTTGTTGTAGTGGGCTTGAATCTCCTTAAAGAGAGCGAAATATCCGCGCCTCAACCTGAAGAGATTTATTTTCTTCATTTTATTTTCAATTATAATTTTGTAACTTTTGTTGTCTTGTATTTTTTTCACTAACAATTTTAAGGAGATTCATCATGGCTACAATTGAAAAAACTGTGGATGTCAAGATGGGAGACCTTAACAAACCATTTCGGTTCAATGGTAACCATTTCAAGAGATGGAAAGGTAAAGTACTTTTCTACTTAAGTCTTCTCAATGTTTCTTATGTGTTACCTGAGAAGAATCCTAATAAAGTTGATGACACCTCCATGGATGATGATGAACTTATTTCTCATCATGAGAAAGTGGAAAAGTACGATGGTGATTCTTATAAGTGTCGGTATTATATTCTTAATTGTCTATCTGATAATTTTTATGATTATTATGATAGAACTTACTCTAGTGCAAAGAAAAATTGGAAAGCATTGCAGAGTAAGTATGATACCGAAGAGGCTGGAGCGAAAAACTATGCAGCTAGTAGATTTTTTCGTTTCCAAATGGTGGACAACAAATCAGTGGTAGACAAAGCTCAAGACTTTATAATGATTGTTGGAGAGCTTTGGTCTGAGGAGGTAAAAATTGGAGATAACCTTATTGTTTATGGCATAGTAGATAAACTTCCAGCTTCTTGGAAGGAATTTCAAAAAACTATGCGCCACAAACAAAAGGAAACCTCTCTTGAAACCTTAATAATGAAAATCCGCATGAAAGAAGAGGCAAGGGTCCAAGATGCACTTTTACAAACAGAAGAGAGCAACATCACAACGATGGTAAATTTAATTACTTCAAATAATGCTACTCCTGAATCTCACAAAAATACTTCATTGAAGCCTAAGAACAAAAAATTCAAGAAAAATAATGGTGAAAATAACCAAGCATAAAATCAACAAATTCAAGATACGGGACCGTGCTTTGTTTGTGGCAAGACTGGGCATATTGCTCGATTTTGCAGATTCCGAAAACGTGGCCCTAACCCTCAGGTAAATGTTACGGAAGAACCTTTTGTGGCGGTGATTACCGACATAAACATGGTTGAGAGTGTTGATGGATGGTGGGCTGATTCTGGTGCAAACCGTCATGTTTGTTATGACAAATACTGGTTTAAAAAATATACTCATTTTGAGGAGCCCAAAACCATCATGCTTGGTGATTCACATACTACTCAAGTGCTTGGAACGGGAGATGTCGAATTGTGTTTTACTTCTGGAAGGGTATTAACTTTGAAGGATGTACTTTTTACTCCTTCCATGAGAAAAAAAATTGATGTCTAGTTTTGTTCTTAATAAAGCAGGCTTTAAACAGATTATTGAATCTGATCAATATGTAATTGTGAAGAAGAGTATTTTTGTGGGAAAGGGGTATGCTTGTGATGGGATGTTTAAATTGAATGTTGAGATGAATAAAGCCTCTACTTTTGTTTATATGTTTTCTTCTACCAATTTTTGGCATGCTCGTTTCTGTCATATTGATGACCGTTATGTTGGAATCATGAGTAGTTTAGGATTAATCCCAATGGTTAAAAAAGAATTTTAAAAAGTTTGAGGCATGTAGTAAAGCCAAAATCACTAAAAGGCCTCATTTTCAAGTTGAAGAAAAACTGATTTGTTAGAATTAGTTCATACTGATATTTGTGAACTTGGTGAAATTTTAATTCGTGGAGGTAATAGATATTTTATCACTTTCATTGAGGATTTTTCTATGTTTACATATGTTTACTTGATGAAAAATAAAAGTGATTCTTTTGAAAAATTTAAAACTTATCTCCATGAAGTTGAAAATCAGTTTGGAAGAAAAATAAAAAGAATTAGAAGTGATAGAGGCCGTGAATATGAGTCAAATGAGTTTAATTATTTTGTTAGATCATTGAAATAATTCATGAAACTACTCCTCCTTATTCTCCTTCATCTAATGGAGTAGCGGAAAGGAAAAATAGAGCTTTGGTTGATTTGACTAATGCCATGCTTATTGAGTCACATGCACCTTTAAATTTTTGGGGTGAAACTATTTTGACTGCTTGTTATGTGTTGAATCGAGTGCCTCATAAAAAGTCTAAATTGACACCTTTTGAATTGTGGAAAGGTCACAAGCCAAGTTTGGGATATCTAAGAGTTTGGGGTTGTCTAGCCTTTGTGAGGCTAACGGATTCCAAGAATACAAAGTTGGGTAAGAAAGTTACTACTTGTGCTTTTCTTGGTTATGCTTCAAATAGTACATCATATAGATTTTTAAATCTTGAAAATAATATTACAATAGAATCCGGTGATGCTATTTTTCATGAAAATAAATTTCCATTTGATTCTTAAAATAGTGGGGGTCAAAGTATTGAACAAAATATTTTGTCACTACCTAGTTCTTCTACTTCTACTTTAAAAAATAAAGAAATTGATGATTTTGAGTTAAGAAGAAGTAAAAGAGCTAGAGTAGAAAAAGATTTTGGTCCTGATTTTTATGTGTTTAATGTTGGAGATGACCCTCTCACTTTGAAAGAAACATTATCTTCACATGATTCTATTTTTTTGGAAAGAGGCTGTAAATGATGAAATGGAATCACTAATTTCTAATACAACTTGGAAGTTAGTTGATTTACCACCGGGTTGTAAAACAATTGGTTGCAAATGGGTCTTAAGAAAAAAGTTGAAACCGGATGGATCTATTGATAAATATAAGGCTAGGCTAGTTGCAAAAGGTTTTAAACAACT
>JAJONR010006832.1:0-16761 GCA_029582245.1 Solanum etuberosum | reverse complement strand
TAACAATTTGATATGTAGGTTTGGAATGCCGGAATCCATCATTACTGACAATGGAGCAAATCTCAATAGTCATTTGATGAGAGAGATATGTGAACAATTCAAGATTACTCATCGGAACTCAACCGCTTATCGTCCCCAAATGAATGGAGCTGTAGAAGCTGCCAACAAGAACATCAAGATGATTTTGAGGAAAATGATTGACAATCACAGAGGTTGGCATGAAATGTTGCCATACGCTTTGTTGGGTTATAGAATGACTGTCAGAACGTCAGTTGGGGCTACTCCATACTTGCTAGTATATGGAACAGAAGTAGTTATACCTGCCGAAGTGGAAATACCTTCATTGAGGATCATTCAAGAAGCTGAATTGAGTGACGCCGATTGGGTTCGCAAGAGGATTGATCAGTTAACATTGATTGATGAGAAAAGAATGGCTGCTGTTTGTCATGGTCAACTGTATCGACAGAGAATGATTCGTGCTTTCCACAAAAAAGTAAGAGCCAGAATCTTTGAAATTGGCCAGTTGGTTCTCAAACGCATTTTTCCTCATCAAGATGAGTATAAAGGGAAATTCGCACCAAATTGGCAAGGGCCCTACATGGTTCGCAAAGTATTATCTGGAGGTGCCTTGGTCTTATTAGAGATGGATGGCACCGAATGGCCAAAACCTATCAACTCCGATGCTGTCAAGAGATATTATGTGTAAAACTTCAGTTTATATTTCTTTCATTTCCTAGTAATCATCCTATTTTCTTGTAATCGCCTTCTTTAGAATTATATACCCTTGTAATGAACTACGTCTGACCTGAATTCTCAAGAATGAGATACGTAGGCGGCCTATGTCGGCCTCGGTCGGTTCCTTATTTAAATTTCTTATTTCTGTTTTTCTGAGAGGGGGAACTACGTTTGACCTGATTCCTGCCTCAACGGGATACGTAGGCACCACAACGGCTCGGTCACATTTCCCGTAAGATTTCTATTTTTTCTTTACCATGGAAACTGGGAAAGAGTTTTGATAGGAACTCAAAAACTCTCAAGAAGAAAATTTCTCCAAACAAAGTCAAGACTGAAGTGACACCGGAAATTGCAACTGGGACAGAATTTTTGAGAAGATCTCAAAAATTCTGTGATTTGTTCATCAACAGTTCGAAAGAGAAACCAAGACAGCTAACTGGGACAGAATTTTTTAAGGAGAACCTCAAAAATTTCAATAGGGTTCATCGGGAGTTTAGAACAACTTTTTATGCTTCACCAACAAATAATCAGATACACTTCGAAGCATCAACTTGAAAGGCATTCACTAAGCTAGACGTGACATGACATTTGGCAATGACCCTTTTTAAATATCACAATTTTTTTTTGGAAATTTATTTTCCTTAAAACTTTTCTTTCATGTTTCAATTATTTTGCATAAATTTTTTTTGTCTTATCTATCAAGAAGCGGGAGATCGGAGAAATCAACCGGAGATAGCAAGGCAAGAAGCAGACAACCGAAGAGGTCGACACAGATCAGTTCGTTTTAAACTAACAATTTTTCTGTGGATGCAGGAAAAGTTTTATGCTTCTTATACCAGAGAATGGGAATATGAGTGAAATTATTTCATTCAAATTCTCAGCAAGGCGAGGAGCAGACAATCGAAAAGGTCGACACGGATCAACTCGTTTTGAACTAACAATTTTCCTGTAGATGCAGGAAAAGTTTTATGCTTCTTATGCCAGAGACTGAAACATGAATAGAATTATGTCATTCAAATTCTCAGCAAGGCGATGTCTATAGTGAACATGCAAGTATGTTCGAAGATGGAACAGATGATAACCTCGAAGAGAGAAATTTTATTGTTTTCCAACAACCGAAAATGCTTGGAGGACGTTATCTGCATCATATTATCAAACATGATAATATTCCTACCCGGGGAGTCCTTTACATTATATTGACAAATTAGATTATACCACTACTCTGAGGATCATTTTTATTGTGTTGTCAAATGAGACGATACCGTCACCCAGAAGATCCCCGACATTATTCGATGGAGCATTATCTTCGTTCGGTACCGGGGAGATATCATCACTATCTTCACGCATCATAAAGAAGTCATGATTTGATGCAGTTCTCAAGGGAGTTTTACCTTCATGCATCGTAGAAAGAGATTCATGCATCGGAAGGAAATTCATGCATCGCGGGAAAAGATTCATGCATCGCGGAAGGAAACTCATGCATCGCAGGAAGGAAAAGATTCATGCATCGCGGGAAAAGATTCATTCATCGCGGAAGGAAATTCATGCATCGCGGAAGGAAATTCATGCATCGCAGAAAGAGATTCATGCATCGCGGAAGGAAATTCATGCATCGCGGAAGGAAATTCATGCATCGCAGAAAGAGATTCATGCATCGCGGAAAAAGATTCATGCATCGCGGAAGGAAATTCATGCATCGCGGAAAAAGATTCATGCATCGCGGAAGGAAATTCATGCATCGCGGGAAAAGATTCATGCATCGCAGTAAATAGATTCATACATCGAAAAGGATTCATGCATCGCGAGAAATCTTCATGCATTGCGGAAAAGTCATACATTGTCGGAAAATCAACGTCGGCTGCATCATTTTCATTTGAAAGAACGACATCAAGAGAACCATCAAAAAACACTATCAACATATTACATCAACCTATTTTAATTATTTCGACATCAAAAGAAGAGTACATTGAAGATTATATTACAAATATGAAATACGAGTTTTATTTGCTTTACGTCACACTGGAGGAAGCTGACGTCAAAAGTTCAAGGAGAGCAATTAAGTGTCAATACGGTAAAAGACACTATCTCCCATTTGAATTACATTTTTATGCTAATGAGTTTTATCTCAGTCTTTATGGAGAGCATCCGAAAGGATGAATTCTCAAAACAAACCACAGGTGTGGACGACATAAAAAAGGATGCAGCACAACGTGGAACTTTTTTTTAGCAGCGAACTGGGACCTAGTCCAAAGAGGAGTACCAAACTCTTAGGACGTGAGCTGAGGAGCGACTTCCACCACGATCAAACCACACCCCTATCAGAAGGCATGTGGGTTTTTCTTAGGTTTATCGGTTCCAGTTTCGCATCCGGAAAATTTTAGCTTTCACCGGAAGCAACTCTCCTATTCGAGTGACAATGCGCCAAGAGCTTTGGAAATTATGTCTATGTAAATCCTTAATTATGGATGTGAAGTGCACCATATTCATGGCTAAAAGGTTGCAAGCCTCCTTTTCATACTAAATTCATTTTTGTCACTCTTCCCGACCGAAGGTTATCTTGCATAATAGATTTCCTTTTCAACCGATCGAGTCGAGCTACAAGCAGCCTGATTCCTAATGTTTAAGGATATGTAGGCAGCATCAGTATTGAAAACTCGGTTGTGTTCCAACATTTGCTCTTAAATTCTATTCTCGAGCATTCTAGTTCCTTCATAATTCAGTATCGGAATAGCTTTTGAAATTCTTTCAAAATCATGCGTCAAATCAAGCGTATCGAACTACAAGTGGCCTAAATTCTCATATAGCCTGAGATATGTAGGAAACCCATTTTTCGGGGTTCGGCCATAATTCTTAAAGTCCGTACCAAAGTCCCTTTTCTAAAAGATGAAGACGTGGTCGGTCAAAATCGGGTTAGTCAATTTCGTTTTCCTCGAATTTCTTTCATCAATTCAAGTCAAACGAGGGACAGTTGTTGACACCCGATTTTGACCTTCCCCGATGGAATTAATTTTCGAGCTTCTTTAATTTCTAACGATTTGAAACAATTAACTTTACAAAATTCAAAACAATTTTAAATGTTTTTAAATAACCTTGTCAATTTTATAATGTTTAAATAATAAACATGCTTTATACAATTATGCATATAACTAGTATGTTTTATAAATATTTCAAAATCATCTCAAAAGATTTTGCATTTTTAAGTTAAATATTTCATTACTTTAGTTTAGTTTAAATTGCAATTATTGCGAAGTCAATTAGTGCATAATTAGTTTAGACATCGTTATAATTAATTAAATTATTTTATTTCGTTAAGATTAAGAAGCTCATTAATTAATTTCTTATTGATTCGTCTTATTTAACTTGTAGCCGAGTCACCACCTAAACCCAAGTTGGCTAGATTGTTAACTCCAAGTGGCTACGATTGAAATTCACATGGTCATTATCTCAATTCCAATTCCATTCTCATTTCAAACCATTTAAAGGATCAGTTTTGGGCCATTTTGATCCAGCCCAACAGCACAGCCCACTTCTTCCCAGACCCGGCCCATCCAGAAGTTCCTTTCTTCTGATGTTCTCAGCCCATTCCTCCTCTTGACCCAAGACCCAGCAGCATCGGACAGTGACCAACGGCGTCACCAATTTAGCGCTTCAACGTTCACAAAGAGAACAACGTCTTCACGATTCCAAGCGGTGAGTTCACGGCATGAGGATACGCGTACGTCCAGTACATCAGACGCCTTGTCGTTTTTCTCCCTTCATCCTCATCCCGGGTACTGGAGTAACAAATTCGTCCTTGTAGCGTGAGATAGAGGCACGTAGCATTCCAAGGACGAGGAGATCGATCACAATTGTCCACCTCGCCTTCAATCCGTTCGAAGTTGGAATCATTTGGGATATTCTTTGGTTTTGGATAGAATTCCGTTTTGGAATTCAAATTTGTGGGCTTGAAATTTCATCCAATTTTTCAGCCCTTTTCACCCATTTTGGAGCCCTAGTTTCGCCTATAAATACCCCTCTTCTTCTCCATTGAAGGGGTTGGAATTCTTCTTCTTGAGAGAGAAATACAGAGAGCAACTTAAGCAAAAGCAGTTTGAATACATTTGACATACATTCCGGCTATTCGGGTTTCGCCCAGTTTTCCTTGTTTTGCTGTTCGTGGTGAAGTTGTCTTCAAGCCCGTCATTGTCCAGTCGCTGCCCGGAAAAAGGTAACACTTCTTCCTCGGCAACATTTTCTTCATACCTTCGCACATTTCGATAGATTCGATATTAGAAATTTCTGTTTCGTGATCGATTGATGGATGTGTTTTGCTGAGTTCATAATATTCTTTAAGATGTCACATGTCTTTCATATGATTCCGTAACTTGGCCGAGTTAAAATTTGGAAATTTGTATGTTGTCGTTCCTCTGTTTCTCTATTCGAGTTTGCTTTGTTATTTTCCTCTTGTATGCTTGCTTGAATGTGGCTGAACTTGTGTCGATTCTTTCTCATTATCTTAAACATCAAGGAATGCTCTCATTTGATTACCGTTAATGGCGTTCTCTATTTCATGAATAAAGCAACTCTTAAATTAGTTAATGTGAAGAGTATCCGTCGTTTCATATATCGTTGGTTGATGTTAACAGTTGGTTTTCTCCATCTTGAGGCCTAGGATTATCTTACTGTCCGACATGTCTTGTTCGGGTTCAGCCCATGTTTCTGATCAGCTTAAATTTTAGTTGATATTGCTTACCATCTGTAGTAAGGTTCTGATTGAGAGATTTATAGAATACTTAAAACTGTATCATGTGGTCTTTCTCACTGATTGTCTTGCTGTCTAGCATGTTCTCTTTACACTTCAAAGTTGTAGGTCGATTGCTGACTATTTGTTCATCGTAGTGCCATTTGCCCCTGTTACATCTATGTTTTCTTTCTTACCAAGTTTATTTTCTTATACATATGTATGTATTCTGGGCTCTCTCTATGCTTGGACTTTCAAAACAGTCCAATGTTAGGATTTTGTTGCGCATACTAGTTTTGATTACTTCCTTGTTTAGCTTTTTTTGTTGCCTTTAAATATTGATGGTTTTTTTTTTTTTTTTTTTGTTGATTTTGTTACTGTTAAGTGTCAAGTGTTTGTTGATTAATATTTAGTAACTCATCTTTTGTGTCCTTAAAAGTTCTGATAGTGGACATTAGTAGTAATCCCTTTTGGTCTTGAGATAATTAAGTTGATTTTTTTTTATGTCTCATTCGCTTCCTTACCTTCAAATGCTAATTTTGTTTTCTTTCTTTTGTTGTGTGAACTTCTTCCCGAGTCCGTGGTGGACTCCTTCTCTCTTGCACCCTCGAGATGAGCCATAGAGGCTCAATTTTTCTCCATTGAGTCAACCTCTCTTTATTCGGATTGTGGGAGGCAAATTTATAGGTTGAGGGCAGGTTGCAAGTCTCCCGAAAAGTCCAAAATAAGCTGTATACATGTTGTATACAGCAGTATACACTGTTATACTGGTTGTGTGCAGCAAATATGCGGCCAAAAATGGAAATACAGGTGCTGGAAATTTGAAGTAGGCTGTATACTTTCGGTATACAGCCCGTTATACGTGAAAAGGGCCGAAATACGCAGATATACAGTCATTATACAATAATATACAGGCAAAAATTCGATGCACAGGTCCAAGGCGTCAAAAATACTGGCGAACAGGTTAAAAGATGAATATACAGGTTTCAGGGAAGTCGTAAACAGGCTGAGACATGGCCTGTATATGCCGATATACCTGCTGTATACATGGGTATACAGTAAGAAAATGTAATATACAGGTTCAAAACATGGAAATACAAGTGGAAAAATACAGAAACGCAAAGTTCTAATAAAATACAGGTCCGAGAGTCCAAGAACAAGTTGTATACATCGGATATATACTTGGTGTATATCCTGTCATTTGAGAGTGAAAAGGGGCCTAAAAGCCCAAAGAAATTTTCTGCAGCAGGTCCAAAAGAATTGGATGGGCTGAGACCCATTTGGTAAAAGCAGGACATTTTATTATTAGATTTAGGACAGGTTCATTAAATTTAGAATTTGGGCCAAAGGCCCAAATTTAATAGTTCTTCCCTTTTCTTGTTTATTCATTGGACTTTTGTTTGTGATTTGGTTTTAATTTAATTAACTATCCAAAAGATAGTCATTTCTTCCCTTTTTTATGTTCCATTTTAAAATATTTATATTTTTATTTATTACTTATTTATTTATATTTATATTTTATTATTTGTCTCATTATCATTAGTTACTTTATTTTTTCATAAAAAATTTCCCTTTAACTTATTTCCTCCCAAATAAAAAAATAAAAAGTGAGTTTCATTACTTAATCAATCTTCTTTCTGAATTAGTCAAATATTTTAGTCAAATCGTCGGTCAACCGCAAGTTAGCGGACATTTTGAATGCTTAATACCTTCTCGAAATGTAAATTGAACCCCGAACCCCCTTTGAATTTCAATTGATTTTAATCTGTTTAAATCTCTTGAAAATCTTAAGTATTCTTAATTTCTTTCAAAAATTAAGTGGCGACTCTTTCTTTTAAACGATCGATTTTTCTTCAAATTATAAGTTAAATCAATTTTTTTTGAAAACTAGTCGATCATTCCCTTTTCGTTAAAAATACTATTTAGGTTATCAAGTTACTGATTTACATGGTTAATTATATGATTATGGTCTCCCGACCTCTAATCGCCTACTCCAATTAGCTGTCTAACTACATCATTGAGTGGGGATAGACAGTCCTAATTGGCGAACATTTATTTTTCATCCTGATTTATAACCAAGCTAAGTGTTCGTCCGGGCGTCACTCCTAAACACAAATCAACTCAACTTAATGGGAGATCAAGCTTTCTATATTCTTTGATCTATCTACCTTAGCCTCTCCTAATTTTAAGAGTAGACATAGAGATATGGCCAGTCAAGAAATACTAAAACAAGAATATAAAAGTAACTTAAAACGATAACCAAGAATTAATTCAAAAACCCTTAATATTCAACAATCAATCCGTAGCTACAGCCCCTGAACAAGGGCGTTTAGTCACTCATAATATTCAAAAACCGCAAAATAGAATTGTTCATGCGATTTTCAAAATAAAGAAGAGTTAGAGAATCGAAACCTCTTACAAAACTTTGATCTTGCTCTTGCACACCAAAAAGTAGTCGCACCCCCCACAAAATAAACCTAGGGTCCTATTTATAAAATTTAGAAAAATAATTCCAATTCTAGCCCAAAAAGGAATCCTAATCAAACCAATTTTAGCCAAAAAAAAAACCGTCAAGCCTTGGGGCATCGCGCGGCTGGGGTGCCGCGCTGCCAGTGCGCCAAAATGGCCTCTCTGTCAAACTTGGCCTGGCGCGTCACGCCTTTGCTGCGCCAGTGAGGCTGGGGCGCTGCGTCAGCTCTTGTTTTGGGCGTCACTTGTCGTCCTCGATTCCTTTTCTTTCATGATTCCAACGCTTCTCTTAGGAACCCTACAAAATAGCTAATCATGTATATTAGTATGCAATCATCGCAATCCTAAGTCAAACATGTCAGTTAGATTAGTGAATGTCCTTAAACTTACGTTAAAAGATGGGTAATTCGTAGTAATTGGGCATATAAATATGCCCAAGATCATGGAGTCAACTTTTCCCAGCAGCCTTCGATCCCTTATTTCATCACACCTAATCACATTAGACCCGATCCCTATTTTGATATAGCTCTTTCTCGAATGTTTTATACTCCTATTAATTTTTTTTAGTATTGTTTTAGTTCTATTTCTGGATTTTGTTTTTTGTATTTTTAATTAGATGGGTCGTTGCCTTCAATTTAGTTATAGTTGCATGTATATAGTTTTTTATTTTAACATTTCCTCCATAACTCTTAGTTGCAGAAGCAGTAAAAAATTTATATCATCTATTTAATTTGATTTGCAGGACGTGTTACTCATGCTTGTGACATTCACAACAAATTCGTTTTCCCAGGCTTAGAAATGCTCATCCTATGCTGAAGTTGTAATTTTGGGCAAGGTAAAAATTGACAATTTTTGTTGTTCATTCTTATTCTCTAATGTTTTATTAATACAGTGATCTCATATCTATGGTTAAGTTTCTCTCCCTATAGTATAAAAAATTATAACTATGGTATATGTCTAAAATCATGCCTATCTCATTACTCAATCAATTTCGCATGGATATTAACACTAGATAATTATACTCCACCTTTTGTTCATGGATGTAGTTTATATCTTAGGATTTTTATTAATTAATAAGAACAAGTATATATCTTTGAGGATGGCTATTGCTTAAAGTTTACCATAATTGTGAAGTCAATTACTGTTTTATTAATTACATATATATATATATATATACACACTGGACGGCTGAATTACTTACTAGATTTTAGTTGACAATTTTCAAAATCAAGTCCCCGTGAATATTGATAGATTCTCTGTGCAGCTATTTCATGGCCATAAGAAGAGATCTACTGAAAGACACTAGCTGAATACTGTAAACAATAACGAGGAAACAAACAATTGTTATTAAATGTTTGAAACGGCCCCTCTACCTCTAGGTAAGGATAAAGCTTATGTATACTCTACCCTACTCAGATTCTTAGGTAAGGATAAAGTTTATGCATACTCTACTCTCCTCAGATTCCACTCTGTGGGACTACACTATGTATGTTATTGTTGTATAACAAGAAAAAAATCATCTCCAAATGTACCGGAATAGATAAACGGCCATTTTCATTGTAAAAAAATTTGCTAAAACGGCTGTAAGGCATAATGATCCCAATAATTGATACATAAATAATTGACCTATGCATAACTAATATCTGAATAAAATAACATATTGATTTCTTCATAATTAATTCCTATATTACTGATATTTACGACTCTAATCAGCAATCCAACAACCCCCTAAAGGATCACTAGCTTGACTCGTTTGGGAATTTGTCCTTGTAGATGTCGTCGAGCCCGAACTCTTGCTTCTTGAGCATCATATTTGTAAGGATCAATAATTAATGTTTCAAGCGCTACACTATTTTTAGTAAGGTAAATTGTAAGTACCGCGTCAGCAAAACCACCAAGATAACCACTGTATTTGACTTCTTTGAGATGTTGATGAGGACACTTTTTCCGTATAATTTTATTTTTGGAGATTGTCATTTCATACCATTCAAGCTGAAAAGGAAAAAAAGGTAAGTAAAATATACCTCGTATGAAGCCAAGGAAAACATTTTTTCCTAACATAATTGCAATTGAGTTTAATTTACATATACCAATAGTGAAAAGAATTTCTTATTCCATAGATATACATGTGACTATAATAAAAAATGGAAAGAACAAGTTTTTTTTTTTTGGTTGAAGGTTAATAGTCAATATAATTGGCATACAAAATTGGCATTGGTTAAAATGACAAGGAAAAACAGATTTAACGTGAGAATAAGTAGGAAACTTATTAGTACTAAATTCTTAATATTTAGTAATTATTAGTTTGAATTTAGTTTATTCAAACTCATGTTATTATAATATAATAAATAATTTATGGAAGAAAAAATCGTCCATATTTAGATAACTCTTTTTTGGAGGAAAACGTTTTGTACTTCTATAAATTGAGAATCATTCTTTTCTACAATAAAATAATAGGATAAACAATTTAGTCCTCGACAATTAATTTTTATTTTCTTAAATTTTTTTAATATCATTTGTCAAACTTCTGGCTGATTTTTTTATGGAAATCTTAAACCTTCAAAGGCAACTTTTGATAAGGTGTATTATTGAATAAGTTTAAGTACATTAAATAAAATTTATTTACTCCTATTTCACTTTATATGATACTATGTCCTTATTTCCTGTTTAGGAAAAGAAAAATACTTATTAAAATTTTAAAATAATTTAACTTGAATTTTCAATTATACCTTTAATGACAAATTCTTATAGTTAAACAACTGTAATGATATGTTTAAGCCAGCCAGCCTATATATAATTAAACTTCAAAAGTTGTTATTTCAAAACTATACCTAATTAAATTATTTCATATATATTAAAAACGAAAAAGTATTTATGAAAAATAACATAAAGAATAAACTCATACGTAGCTCAATATGGAGTTTTTACAAATATGGAGATGCTTCTATTAGTGGAGTACTACCAAGTAGGGATACATCGGTCACGTCTAGGAGTTTCAACACAAGCACTTTGAGATTATTGAAGTTTGGCAAAGTATGATCAAGAAAACAATCAAACAAATTAAAAATTACAAGAGTAAAATCAAGCTTTCTTTATTAATTATATATTCTAGCTCTATGGAATACATTAATATATAATTGCTTACCATCCACATATGACAAAATTCAAGTGAAAGTGTCGTCAGTAGAGTGAAATAGGTTGTAAACGTATGAACAAGTTCACGGATCAATGCTCTACTCATCTTGAAATCAATAGTAAGAACTGAAGTAACATTCTCGAGAAGCAAATTTGATGAATCTTGAGTTGACAACAGTCGTGATTGATGAATAGATAGTTTCTCAAGAAGGGGACAGTTGAAGATGAAAAAGTTGACCATCAACGTTGTTGAAAGCCAGAACTTTGAGACCAAAGAATGGCGATAAATTTGATCTATGACTTGAGATGAGCTTAAACGGAAAGGTATATCGCCTATGCTCGCTTTTACTGAGTGACAAGTCTAGTTGAAAGGTTTCAACCTTTTTCTTTGATAATACAAAGTTTGAGACATTTATCGATTACTTATGAAAAGGAAACGAGAAAGCATTCTTCTAAAGAGAATAATCAAACAAAACAGAGAAAATAAAAAAAACTACATCCATTTTGCAATAGTAAATAAATGCAACTTTCTTTTCTGCCCAATTATATAGCTTTGAGTTGTAAATGGATTTGGTTTTTATTATTACTTTTCTAATTCTGACACCCGACAGGCTATTTTTGGATATGGTTTCATAAATTTTCCTATCTTTCTTATATAGTTTATGCTTTTAGTAAATAATATTTGATTATTAAAAAATAATGACTTTATATATAATGAATTTATTTTTTACGATGAATGATTGAATTCTTGAATTTATTTTACAATGAATGCTTTAACAAAAAAATATATTACAATGAACTATACATATACATTGTACTTATATATAATGATTTTTTTTTATATAGGAATTCAATAAATATGATACTTAATTTAGTAAAAAAACAATGATTTTGATGTATTCATTTTACTTTATGTATAATAATAATTATTTTAAATGTGAATTCAATAAATATGATATAATGATTTTGATATAATCAAAATTAATCTTCATTAAATTTCAAAACACTCTTTGAATTAACAAAAAATAACTTATTAATTAAATAATATCTCTACAAAATAATAGTATTTCAACTGTGCCCGCGAATGGGACTATATGTGAGAGCCATGAAAAGAGAATTTTATACAGTGTGAAAACATTTCTCTTGAACATTTTACTGTACATCTTTTTATTCTATATATTAGATGAAGAAAAGTTTTCACTTACCATAAGAGATGTTCGGTTGTTTATAATGTATATTCATAATTGTTTAGTGAGACTTAGGGCTTTTCAAAATCAAATTACAACCGATTATTCGAATCGAAAAAAAGTTATTGGTTCATTGGTAATTAGTTATAGGTTTATCGGTTTTGACTTTTTCTTATTATCGGGTTATCGGTTCTTAACGGTTTGAGATTTTTTCTTTACGGGTTAACCGATAACTCGATAATAAATTAACAAATTATATTTATACCATTCGATATATAAAGTCCTTGACTTAGAATTTGGTTTCATATTTTTATTTCTAGCCGTCTCAAACTTTCGGCTATTCTACAATGTGTTAGTGTTGTTTTTGAGCAAGATACAATCTATCAACTCATGTGTATAGTTTATTTGGTTTGTCACCATGTTTCAAGTGATTTTCAATCATTTATTTTTTGTGTCAAATCTTCATGGTTAAATCGATAACCAAACCGATAACGATCAATAACCGATAAATCGAAGTCAATATCTTAATGGTTCCTAAAGATTTAACATGTCTACAAATCGATAATTGATAAGTCGAACCGATAAATTTCAAAACCAAACCGATCAATAGGCAGTCCTTGAGTGAGCGTAAAGTTAATATAAATAGATATTTTTTTTAAAAAAACTCATCTGCCAAAGAGCACAAACATTTGTGTAGCTATGGTCAATAAACAATCTTAAAGTGGTTTTGGATGACCTTGAGGAGATGATGCTATGTGCTCTTATCTGTCTGTTCTAACTGCAGGTAGTGCCCCCTCCATCTTTCTTCTGGGGTTTGCTTCCGAAAGGTTGGTCAATAAACATCTGCTTATTTTGTTTTAAATAAGATGATATTCAAGACAAACATGACATATTTCTACACTGAAGCTAAATGCAGACATTTATGAGAGTAATGTACGATTGAAGGTTTGTAATTAAAAGAGAACCAGATGATTGTGAACCACTTTGTTTCAAGCAGTCTCATATTGAACAGAAACAAAAGAGCCATCAGTTTCAGGATGCACAAAGGCTATATACAAAAGGAATACGAAATCAACAGGTTCATGAGGATGACATGGCGGCAGATTTACAGACGGGACAGCTATTTTTGTGCATAAGCCACTGTTTTATGCAGTCGATATGATACAAGTGTCCACAACCGAGCTTGCCCATTTCATCATCAGCCTCATATTCTTCCTGTATTTTGAAAAACCAGAAAAAGATAGTTTAACTGTTAGAGCAATCACCTTTTCATTAAAACGATATTTTGAGACTAACGAACACAAATATATCACAAACCTGACAAATGCTACACTTTTTCTCCACACGTGTGTGTAAATGAGATAAATTATTCAAAGAGAAGGGCTTAGTTCTCCTAACACATTGAGTTATATAGTCTTCTTTCAATCCTGTACTCACATATCCAATTCCATCCCCGGTTCCACCAATTCCTGTTAGCAAAGGGTACTTATCGTTGGCACAAAGATAGAGTCACAAGGACGGAGAGATTCAAGGAAATGACTTGCCTCATATGACATGTTATCCACATTAAGCCTCAAGCTTCGGTATCGATCAGGACAATCTGTTCTTCCTCCTGTAAAACTATTCTGAAGCATCACAATCTGCAATTATAGTTCACTAAGTATCACTTATGAATTTATGCATATTAATAACTTAAAACATTTGTCCCAACTGTGAATGTTAACTTCTCAAAAGGAGGAAAAAAAGGATTTGTTCCCTGTCTGCTATGCTACGACACAGAATTCAATAGATAACGGTGACTGAAAGCTCCTCTAATATTACTAAATTGAAAGCTTTATATAAGGTGAATAACTGATAAAATCCACAAACTACATGATGCAATAACCATAGGATGGGTGCTTGCTGCATGCTGTCAATAACAAACATGCTTAAGGCTTTAGCAGCATTAGTCTGGTCAGTGAGTTTCTTTGCAAGAAAGTTGTCACTCTGAAGTTAGGGTACATCAACTTAAACTTGAGGACAAGTTTCTACAGCTTCTCTATCAAGCCTACTCACGTTATTCTCAGAAAAGAACACTACGATGGCAGGGTAAAAATTAAAGAAATGGCAAACATTTCTTACTGAACTACAAAAACACACTCACAAGACCACCAGATAGGCTAGATATTCAAGCACATGAGGAAACATAATTTCACCAAGGTAACCAGATAGGAGTAAAGCTTCTTCTTGAGCAAATGCAAAGCAGCAGCAGTAAAGAGATTGTTGTTATATATAGATTAGGCAGTAAAGCAAGGGAGGACAAACCTCTGGAAGCCCTTCAGAAAAATCACGATGAGAATGGCAATGATGCCCAAACCCAAACCAATCTCCTCGCGAACATGGCATTTCCAGAGGTGCAGTATCAAGAGAAGGATAGTCTTCTGAGCGTGTCACCATTCTTTGCACAGACTGTGGAAAAAGGAAATGAAATTGCGGGATATGCTTCACTTTACCAACACATAAATCTTGTACTCAACTTTCAACATCTATACATTCAACTGCAGATACAATATACTCCAAAGCCACAAGTCATAAATAGTCCCTATATATGAATTCAATCTTACATTCTTGCTCCATTTGAACCCATTTCATTCCATGAATGATACGTAACAATTTACTATATATAGTCCCTCTGATCCTATTTATTTGAAGAGGTTGGATATCGAATATCAAATCAAGTAATTTTAGATATCAATTAGAGAATAGATAATTTAATCATTTCTAACTGCATAAAAAACTATTACTGTATTAATCACAATCCAAAAATTTCAAAAAGATATTAAAAGAATCACAGTGAAAAGAACATGAGAAGCAATAATACATGGCAAATTATTGTTGGGTATAACAAGAGTTAATGGGAAATGCAGGGAAAATGAAAAGAGGAATTGGAAAAAATTCTTTTATGCTTTAGGAAAAGACATTTCTCCCTCATTGGTGGTGGAAAGAAAAATAGAAGTGTTTAAATAGAGAAACACTTCTATTAGTTGTTAAAAGGGTTGGAAAGAGGGACCCCTTCGCGCTGTCGTCGCTTGCTCGGCTTCAGCTTTGGAAAATGATCGAGAGATTATTTTTGGACAAAGTTTGTTTAATTATTTACTTAATTAATTAAATAGCCAAAACGTTTCAATTATTTAGTTAATTAACCGAAACGTTTCGACCCGACTCGGATCCGCGCGACCCGTTTTATTTAAAATACTTTTTCGTTTTAATTTGAATTTTTCGCCGTTGGAGATGACTGTTCTGAAAGGTTGCAACTTTCAGGAACAACCATGACCGTTTGAAAGGTTGCAAACTTTCATAAATGGTCGTGTGGTTTCTGAAAGGTTGCAACCTTTCGTAAAACAGTTCCTCTTGCCTATAAATACCAGTGATTCTTCAGACTTTTTACTTACGAAAATTTCTGATTTCTTCTTCTTCTTCTGCACAAATTTTCTTCGTGCACTTTACTGCCGTTGAGTGATTCGCTGACACCAGCGTTTTGGGTATCAATACACTGGTGATTGAGATCATTCTATCCTGGGAGGACATATTCCAAATCAAACCTCGGATACTAGAGGGGAATAATTTCCTTAAGGGGACACTATGCATTCAGTGGGCTTGATCTTCTTTCCGTTTTGTTTTTCCAGATTCTGGTACATTGTTTCAGATTTTAGTTTTGTAAATTAATTTTTTTTCTTCTGTTTTTCACTGGTTCATTAAACTTTGGTAACTTCGTGTTTTTGCAAAGTTTGTTGTAATCAGTAGTGCTGTTTTAAACACAGATTGGGAACAATCTTAAGGAAATTATTCTGGTTTTTAATCTGTGTTTGTGTTTCTGGTGGAGAAAAAAACCTTCGTGGTTTTATACTCCTATTAAGTTTGCAACTTACGTTATTGCTTACTGATCCATTTGTATCGATTTCTGTTTATTACAGATTCTGATTCTGAAATGGCAAACAATAATGTTACGGTGGTTGTTGTTGCACCAACCCGAACTGTTGTACCACCAGCAGAGAAACCGAGAAAATTCTCTGGTGTGAATTTCAAAGGATGGCAGCAACGGGTATTTTTCTGGCTTACCACTCTTGGTCTGCAAAAAATTACCAATGAAGAAACTCCAGTGTCTGCTGCTGATTTGTCAGACAGAGAAAAGCTCATGATTATTGAAGCATGGAAACAGGCAGACTTCCTATGTAAAGGCTACATTCTAAGTGCTTTAGAGGATGACTTATATAATGTCTATAGTGTAATGACAACTTTGAAAGAATTGTGGGATGCACTTGAGAAGAAATATAAGGCAGAAGATGCATGCTTGAAAAAATTTGTGGTCGCAAAGTTTTTAAACTATAAAATGTCAGATAGTAAAACTGTTGGATCACAAGTGCAGGAACTTCAACTTATTTTCCATGATCTGATTGCTGAGGACATGGTAGTTAATGAAGCGTTTCAAGTGGATGCAATGATTGAGAAGTTACCTCCTTCGTGGAACGACTTCAA
>JAJONR010006831.1:0-13898 GCA_029582245.1 Solanum etuberosum | reverse complement strand
TGCATGGAAACATTGCTGATAGTTAGAATATGATTCAATGGGAGTAAAAATCAGGTTCTATCTTTATTTCCCTTGATTATTATTTTTTCTATCGTTTTATAAATTATGAGATTTATTTCATAAATGTTAGGATAGATGGTCATTATGTGATGATATCAGAATATATCTTTATTATTATTAATATGTATTCTGTTAAGAGGAGGAAAAAAAACTTTTGTAGTTTTCTACTCCATGTGAAATTTGATTGTGTCTGAGTTTTGGAGACTAAAGTCTTTTGATATTTTACTCCTTTGATTTGAAGAATATAAGAACTTCACGAACAAGTTAGGTTGTGCATTGGTTTGCAGATTATAGAAACTTCACCAAGTTGTTAAATACTCTGTTTGAATGAATATTTGTAATGACCCATTTGATCGTTTTGAATACTAGAGCTTTTTATTTCATAAAATACTTCTGATAGATTCTAAATGGGTAATTTGGACTATTTGTAACTACAATTATAGAATTAATGGGATAGTTTTAATAATTTATTTAGTTGGTGGTTAAAGAGAATAACATTAAAATTAATAGTGGGTCACTTTTACCACTTTCATAATTGATTATATAATAATTAGGGTAAAGAAATAATCTGTAAAAGAAAGAAGAAGGAATAAACTAGGCGGAAATAAAACTTACGTGTGCGGCGAGTAAGAAGAGAAGCCATGAATTCTTCTGGTAATAAGTCATCACGTCTAATCCATATATTGGTTTATATCATATTATTTTATTATAATTATAATGTGGGTTTTAAAAGGAAATTAGATAAATTGAATTGGAAAAGTCAGAAACTAAATCACGGCGTAATTGAACTTTGAGGGAATATTATTGGGATGGGATAAAATTAACTGCTTAAAGTAAATCCAATATGTATTTTGTGAATATGAACAAAGACTTTATGATTATTATTATATTATTGTTATTAGACGAGAAATTGAAAAGAACGAGTTTTCAGTGGTAGTGTTAGGTTGAAGTTTGGTGTTGGATTGTGGGAGACAAACTTGTCTCCCACTGATTGGTTAATTTTCAGTGATATAATTTAATTGAGTTAGGAAAATTGTCTTAGGAATCATGAAAATGATAAGATGGGTCACACTTATATTCTAAATAAATAAATTGAATTTTCTTTAAGTTTAGATGTTAGTTCTTAAATCTTGGGGACAAACTTTGATGGGTAATTATTGGCCATGTTTGCCATTTAATAATTCAACATTTAAGAATGAGGTGTATAGTATATTATCATAAGTAAGTTCGTCTGCAATTTATTGTTGTAGGGTGACACTCGCAGTCAGTTAGCTTAGCTTTAATTTTCCGTTATTTTTATATGTTTGATATATAGAAATAGGTAATTAAAGATTAGGTGTATCGAATTATTTAAAATTCCATTAAAGTTATGCTAATTGGAGGAATTAAGACTTACCCTTAGGTTTGAACTTTACGAAATTGATTAAAGAATTAGGTGAGTTTTTGGGTCTAGGCTAGACATAGAATAATATGAGTGTTTATAGACTCGTTAACTTACAAATTATGCAAATATACTTGATAGATTGGAAAGGTTCGGAGGCATTGAGGAAAGGAAAAACATTGGAGAAGTAGCTTGCCTGACTTCAGTTCTTCGGTGGAGGTAGGTTATGGTTTATTCTATTTGATAGATAGACTTTTAATAGTGATTGATATGCATTGAGTGATATTGTGAAGTTCTCTATGTACTTGATTGTGTGGTTGTGTGGTTTGTGATTGGTCTGAAATCCTGAGACCGTGAAATTTATAATCTTGAATCCTCTCTATCGAAGTGATGCCTTGAATAAAGAAGGCTTGATGAAATATTGTTAATGAATTGAAAAGGAGTGATAATAAATGATAAATTAACGGAATTATTGGATCGGATGCCACGAGCCGGCATGATATTATTGGATCGGATGTCACGAGCCAGCATGATATTATTGGATCGGGGGTCACGTTCTGACATGGTAACATTAAAGGAAAACATATATATATATAACGTAATATACTCAATCTCAAAAAATATAATTCCCAAAATAGCTTGGTTTGGAGGCATGAGTCCTCATGTGTGATCTTGATATTGTTGACTAATTACGTACTTACTTTAGTGTTGTTGTCACTGGTTCATGTTGTTTGTTGCTTGCCACCTGCTAAGTGTCATAGTTGATTTTATACTATTATTCGTTACATATTAGTTTCTATTTTGGGTTGGCCGATGATACCTACTCAGTACATGTTCCTTTTACTGACCCCTATTTGTGTGTTCTTCATTTTCTTTTATGGAGTGCAGCAAGTGTACCATCGACTTCGACTCGCCCTCAGCTCTAGCCAGTCTCCAACACATCATATTTCAGGGTGAGTTATTCCTTCTAGCTCGTGCTGGATTCTCTCAGTCATGGCATGATGTCCTTAAATTTCGGACATATACCATCTTATTTACTTATTTTTGTGTGTTTAATACTCTTAGACTTGGTATTTTGAGAACAGATGTCCTTGATGTGATGACTTTCAGGTTTTGGGGATAACATGTAATAAACTTTAGTGATTTGTTTATTTGGTTACTTTAATAAGTTTTGAGCTTCCGCATTATGGTTGTTATCCGTAGTTGAATAAGTGATTATAAGTTGGGATTGAATTTGTTGGTTTGCCCACCTAGGAGGTTAAGTGTGGGTGCCACTCATGACTCGTTTTGGGTCATGACAAACTTGGTATTAGAGCTTTAGGTTCGTTGATCTCATCACACAAGGACAGGTCTAGTAGAGTCTTGCAGAACGATACGGGGAAGCCTTTACTTTTCTTCGAGAGGCTATAGGACTTTGGGAAAACTCTTATTTTTCTTTCTTTCGTGCTATTACTTGAATCCAATTGGTATCTAGGTGATACAAATTGGTATCTAACCTTCTTCACTCTATTTCACAGATGGTCAGAACTAGAGAAACAACTGTGGAAACACCAACACCAGCAAGACAGGGTGCGCCTGAGCCAACCTTTGGGGTTGCATCCCGAGGGGGAGTAGTGGCGAGAGGTTGTGGTAGAGATCGCGGGAGAAGGCCCACTAGAGGTAGGGGACAAGCACCTGGTCCAACTAGGGATAGAGAATTGACCCCTCCACCGGCTGACGAGGTAGCGAGAGAGGCTGATGAGGGAGAGAATGAGCAGATTCGTGAGAAGGATGCACCACCCCAGCCTACTCCAGAGATGATCAATCAGGTTCTCACTTATCTCAGCGGGTTATCTGATCAAGGCCAAGCACCCCCAGCATTTTCTACACCAGCACCTCAAGTTCAGGGAGTACAACATGCAGCTGATGTGGCTCCCCTCATGGATGCGTCCTTGGAAACAGACACGTTTCCCCGATTGACTACAGGGCCTATAATGACTAGTGACCAGCATGATCTCTTTATTAAGTTCTTAAAGTTGAAACCTCTGATCTTCAAGGGTACTGAATCTAAAGATGCTTATGATTTCCTGGTTGATTGTCATGAGCTGCTACATAAGATGGACATAGTGGAGCGATTCGGTGTTGAGTTTGTGACCTATCAGTTTTAGGGGATGCCAAAATGTGGTGGCGGTCTCATGTTGAGTGTCGACCGGAAAAGGCACCACCTATGACTTGGGCAGCATTTTCTAGATTCTTTATGAAGAAGTATATACCCCGGACTTTGAGGGACAGGAGGAGAGATGAGTTCTTGAACATAGAGCAAGGAAAGATGTCTGTTGCAGCTTATGAGGCCAAATTTTGTGCATTATCCGGTATGCCACTCAGCTTTTCTTCAGTCCGCAAGAGCAGATTTGCCGCTTTGTAAAGGGATTGAGATCAGATTTGCAGATTACAGCTTTACAGGTAGCTGTTTCTGCAAAATCTTTTCAGGAAGTGGTTGATTTTGTGATAGAGGTAAAGGGGGTGAAGCAAGATGACATCACCAAGGTGTCAACGTTTAAGAAGTTTCGTAAGGGAGGTGAGTTTAGTGATTCGTACTCCAGAGGGCAGAGTTCAGGGGGTTATCCAGCCCGTCCTATTCAGTCTTCATTGCAGGTTTCAACTGAGGGTCCGTCGTAGACCAGCCAGCCTTTTTCTGAGTTTGGGGGTTATCTTCAGTCTTCTTCATCTTCACAGAGACCTACACTCGACTCCAGGACTTGTTATGGATGTGGGGAGGCCGGACATATCAGGCAATATTGTCCAAAAGAGAGTCAGTCTCGGTACGATTAGAATTACAGATCCCTAACAGTTAGAGGTAGAGGTGGTCATGGTAGAGGCCGTCATTCTGGAGGACGTGGTGGCTAAGGTAATGGTGGTCACCAGTTCAGTCGGGGTGGCGGGTAGGTTGGAACTACCGGAGTGCAGCCCGGCAGGGGCAATGGACAGACAGGTGATAGGGCCCATTGTTATGCTTTCCCTGGGAAGCCAGAGGCAAAGACATCTGATGTTGTTATCACAAGTACTCTTTTGGTCTGTGATCGCATGGCTTCTGTATTGTTTGATCCGAGATCCACATTTTCTTATGTATCTTCCTCGTTTGCTACTGGTCTTGATTTGCATTGAGACTAGCTTGACATTCCTATTCGTGTCTCTACTCCTGTTGGTGAGTCTGTGATAGTTAGGAAGGTGTATAGGTCTTGCCTTGTGACTTTTATGGGGAGAAACACTTATGTAGATTTGATTATTCTAGAGATGGTTGATTTTGATGTAATTCTGGGTATGACTTGGCTTTCTCCAAATTTTGCTATCTTAGATTGTAATGCTAAGACTGTGACCTTGGCCAAGCCTGGGATAGATCCACTAGTGTGGGAGGGTGACTACATTCCCGCCCCAGTTCGTATTATCTCTTTTCTTCGTGTTAAGAGGTTGGTCAGTAAGGGTTGTTTATCTTTCTTGGCACATCTCAGGGATGATACTTCCAAAGTGCCTCCAATCGAGTCTGTTTCGATAGTTTGTGAGTTTGCGGATGTTTTTCCTGCAGACCTGCTTGGTATGCCACCAGATAGAGATATTGATTTTTGTATTGACCTGGAGCCGGGGACTCGCCTCATTTCCATTCCACCTTATAGAATAACCTCGACTAAGTTAAGGGAGTTAAATGTCCAACTACAAGAGTTGTTAGGTAAAGGTTTTATTAGACCGAGTGCATCTCCTTGGGGTGCTCCAGTTTTATTTGTGAAGAAGAAGAGTGGTAGTTTTCGGATGTGCATATACTACAGGCAGTTGAATAAGGTAACTATTTAGAACAAGTACCCCATTCCTCACATTGATGACTTGTTCGATCAGTTACAGGGTGCTTGTGTCTTCTCTAAAATTGATTTGAGGTCCAGTTATCATCAATTGAAAATGCGGGTAACAGACTTGCCAAAGACTACTTTTCGAACCAGGTATGGGCATTATGAATTCTTAGTAATCTATTTTAGGCTTACGAATGCCCCTGTTGCTTTCATGAGCCTGATGAATGGAATTTTTAAGCCATATCTGGACCTCTTTGTTATTGTATTTATTGATGATATACTGATATACTCAAAGAGTAGGAAGGAACATGAGGATCATTTGAGAATTGTATTGGGGTTGTTAAGGGAGAAAAAGCTTTATGCCAAATTCTCCAAGTGTGAGTTTTGGCTCAATTCAGTGTCCTTCTTGGAGCACGTGGTTTCTAAGGATGGAGTGATGGTGGATCCCACTAATATTGAAGCAGTGAAGAGTTGGGTAAGGCCTACTAATGTTTCAAAGGTAAGGAGCTTTGTTGGTTTAGCTAGCTACTACCGTCGGTTCTTTAAGGGATTTTCTTCCATTGCTTCCAAACTAACCAACTTGACCAAGCAGAATGTTCCCTTTATATGGTCGGATGAGTGTGAAGAGAGTTTTTTGAAACTCAAGACCTTGTTGACTACTGCACCGATTCTTGCTTTGCCTGTAGAAGGTAAGAATTTCATTATTTATTGTGATGCATCTTATTCTGGTTTAGGTGCAGTGCTAATGCAGGAGAGAAATGTAATTGCCTATACTTCAAGGCAATTGAAAGTGCATGAACGTAACTATCCGACCCATGATTTGGAGTTGGCGGCAGTTGTATTTGCATTGAAGCAGTGGAGGCATTATCTATATGGGGTCAAGTCTGAAGTGTATACAATATGTGTTCACTCAGAAGGATTTGAATTTGAGGCAGAGGAGGTGGATCAAGTTATTGAAAGACTATGCTATTACTATTCTATATCACCCGGGAAAAGCTAATGTTGTGGCTGATGCCCTAAGTAGAAAAGCAGGGAGCATGGGGGAGTTTAGCCCACTTACAAGTTTCTAGACGCCCATTGGCTAGAGAGGTTCAAACTCTGGCTAATGACTTTATGAGGCTGGAAGTACTTGAGAAAGGAAGATTCTTGGCCTGTGTGGAGGCAAAATCTTCTTTTCTTGACAAGATTAAGGGAAAGCAGTTTGATGATGAGAAGCTAAGCCGAATTTGAGATATGGTATTGCGAGGAGAGGCTAAAGAGGTTGTGATTGATGAGGAAGGCGTCTTGAGAATTAAGGGGCGGGTGTGTGTGCCCCGTGTTGATGATTTGACTCATACTATTCTGGAAGAGGCTCATAGTTCGAGGTATTCTATACATCCTGGTGCAACCAAGATGTATCGTGATCTGAGACAGCATTATTGGTGGAGTAGAATGAAGCGTGACATTGTTGATTTTGTTGCCCAATGTTCGAATTGTCAGCAAGTAAAGTATGAACATCAGAAGCCGGGAGGGACACTTCAGAGAATGCCCATTCCTGAATGGAAGTGGGAAAGAATTGCAATGGATTTTGTGGTTGGTCTTCCAAAGACATTGGGTAAGTTTGATTCTATATGGGTAATTGTTGACAGGTTAACTAAGTCTGCTCACTTCATTCCAGTCAAGGTGACTTATAATGCGGAGAAGTTAGCCAAACTCTATATTCGTGAGGTTGTTCGATTGCATGGAGTTCCGATCTCTATCATATCAGATAGAAGTACACAATTTACTTCTAACTTTTGGAGGACCTTGCCGACCAAATTAGGTACTAGATTGGATCTTAGTACCGCATTTCACCTTCAGACCGATGGGCAGTCGAAGCGAACAATTCAAGTGTTGGAGGATATGCTTCGTGCATGCGTGATAGATTTTGGTGGTCATTGGGATCAGTTCTTACCCTTGGCAGAGTTTTCGTACAATAATAGCTATCACTCGAGTATTGATATGGCCCCATTTGAGGCATTGTATGGGAGGAGATGTAGGTCTCCCATTGGTTGGTTTGATGCATTTGAGGTGAGACCTTGGGGTACCGATCTTTTGAGGGAATCGTTAAAGAAAGTGAAATTCATTCAGGAGAAGCTTTTAGCAGCTCAGAGCAGGCAGAAGGAGTATGCAGATCGGAAGGTCAGGGACTTGGAGTTTATGGAGGGTGAACAAGTCTTGCTGAAGGTTTCACCCATGAAAGGTGTGATGCGGTTTGGTAAGCGAGGTAAGCTTAGTCCGAGGTACATTGGACCATTTGAAGTTCTTAAGCGTGTGGGGGAGGTGGCCTATGAATTAGCCTTGCCTCCAGGGTTGTCAGGAGTGCATCCGATATTTCATGTGTCAATGCTGAAAAAATACCATGGTGATGGGAGCTACATTATTCGTTGGGATTTGGTCCTGCTTGATGAGAATCTGTCTTATGAGGAGGAGCCTGTTACTATTCTAGATAGGGAGGTCCGCAAGTTGAGGTCAAAGGAGATTGCATCTATCAAGGTTCAGTGGAAAAATCGACCAGTTGAAGAGTCAACTTGGGAGAGTGAGGCTGATATGCATGAAAGATATCCCCACCTTTTTATCGATTCAGGTACCCTTTCCTACCCTCGCCTTCTTTTGATCGTTCGAGGACGAACGATGGGTAAATTGGTAGCTAATGTAATGACCCATTTGGTTGTTTTGAATACTAGAGCTTTTTATTTCATAAAATACTTCCGATAGATTCCAAATGGATAATTTGGACTATTCGTAACTATAATTATAGAATTAATGGGGTAATTTTAATAATTTATTTAGTTGGTGGTTAAAGAGAATAACATTAAAATTAATAGTGGGCCACTTTTACCACTTTTATAATTGGTTATATAATAATTAGGGTAAAGAAATAATCTGTAAAAGAAAGAAGAAGGAATAAACTAGGCGGAAAAAAAAACTTACGTGTGCGGCGAGTAAGAAGAGAAGCCGTGAATTCTTCAGGTAATCAGTCATCACGTCTAATCCATATATTGGTTTATATCATATTATTTTATTATTACTATAATGTGGGTTTTAAAAGGAAATTAGATAAATTGAATTGGAAAAGTCAGAAACTAAATCACGGCGTAATTGAACTTTGAGGGAATATTATTGGGATGGATAAAATTAAGTGCTTCAGGTAAATCTAATATTTATTTTGTGAAGATGAACAAAGGTTTTATGATTATTATTATATTATTGTTATTAGATGAGAAATTGAAAAGAACGAGTTTTCAGTGGTAGTGTTAGGTTGAAGTTTGGTGATTAATGGTGTTGGGTGTTGGATTGTGGGAGACAAACTTGTCTCCCACTGATTGGTTAATTTCCAGTGAGATTATTTAATTGAGTTAGGAAAATTGTCTTAGGAATCATGAAAATGATAAGATGGGTCACAGTTATATTCTAAATAAATAAATTGAATTTCCTTTAAGTTTAGATGTTAATTCTTAAATCTAGGGGACAAACTTTGGTGGGTAATTATTGGCCATGTTTGCCATTTAATAATCCAACATTTAAGAATGAGGTGTATAGTGTATTATCATAAGTAAGTTAGTCTGCAATTTATTGTTGTAGGGTGACACTCGCAGTCAGTTAGCTTAGCTTTAATTTTCCGTTATTACGATATAATTTATATGTTGATATATGGAAATAGGTAATTAAAGATTAGGTGTAATGAATTATTTAAATGTCATTAGAGTTATGCTAATTGTAGAAATTAAGACTTACCCTTAGGTTTGAACTTTAGGAAATTAATTAAAGAATTAGGTGAGTTTTTGGGTCTAGGCTAGACATAGAATAATATGAGTGTTTATAGACTCGTTAACTTACAAATTATGCATATAAACTTGATAGATTGGAAAGGTTCGGAGGCATTGAAGAAAGGAAAAACATTGGAGAAGTAGCTTGCCTGACTTCAGTTCTTCGGTGGAGGTAGGTTATGATTTATTCTATTTGATAGATAAACTCTCAATAGTGATTGATATGCATTGAGTGATATTGTGAAGTTCTCTATGTACTTGATTGTGTGGTTATGTGGCTTGGTTGTGTGGTTTGTGATTGGTCTGGAATTCTGAGACCGTAAAATTTATAATCTTGAACCCTCTCTATCGAAGTAATGCCTTGAATAAAGAAGGTTTGATGAAATATTGTTAATGAAGTGAAAAGGGGTGATAATAAATGATACATTAACGGTATTATTGGATCGGATGCCACGAGCCGGCATGATATTATTGGATCGGGTGTCACGTTCCGACACGGTAACATTAAAGGAAAACATATATATATATATATAATTTAATGTACTCAATCTCAAAGAACTCAATTCCCAAAATAGCTTGATTTGGAGGCATGAGTCCTCATGTGTGATCTTGATATTGGTGACTGATTATGTACTTACTTTGGTGTTGTTGTCACTGGTTCATGTTGTTTGTTGCTTGCCACCTGCTAAGTGTCATAGTTAATTTTATACAATTATTCGTTACATATTAGTTTCTATTTTTGGGTTGGCCGATGATACCTACTCAGTACATGTTCATTGTACTGACCCCTATTTGTGTGTTCTTCGTTTTCTTTTGTGGAGTGCAGCAAGTGTACCATCGACTTCGACTCGCCCTCAGCTCTAGCCAGTCTCCAGCACATCAGATTTCAGGGTGAGCTATTCCTTCTAGCTCGTGCTGGATTCTCTCAGTCATGGCATGATTTCCTTAAATTTCAGACATAGACCATCTTATTTACTTATTTTGTTGTCTTTAATACTCTTAGAATTGGTATTTTGAGGACAGATGTCCTTGATGTGATGACTTTCAGGTTTTGGGGATAACATGTAATAAACTTTAGAGTTTGTTTATTTGGTTACTTTAATAAGTTTGGAGCTTCCGCATTATGGTTGTTATCCGTAGTTGAATAAGTGATTATAAGTTGGGGTTGAATTTGTTGGTTTTCCCACCTAGGAGGTTAAGTGTGGGTGCCACTCATGACTCGTTTTGGGTCGTGACAATATTCTAACTTGAAGAGTACAAAATCTTCGTCAGGAGTATTAAGGCTAAATGATTTGAAAAAGATAAAATCTTCATCGTTAGCTAGAAACATTGTTGTATTTGAGGTTTCTGGAGATTGAAACCTTTTTGGTTTACTACTCTGTTTAATTGTGAAACTAATTCGAGGAATATAAAAAACTTCATCAGAATTCAATATTCATTCGGTTAACGATTGGAAGAATATAAAAATTTTATCGTTAAATTAGAAACAAGTTGTATAAAGATTGAATCTTTATTGTTAGTATTTTAAATACTAAGTGGTCTGTCTAATTGTGACAGAAAGGGAAAAAATACTAGTGACATAAAATTAGTGATTTTTGTGCCTGCAATGGGTGTTTCTATGGATTAAATCTCTAAAAGAAGGCTTCGTGTTGCCAATGTATATTTTGATGGTATACAATTTGAAAGAATGGAAAAATATGTGAAAAATAATTTCAAATACTTGAAAAATATTTTTGAGAACATATATAAAATGTGGTGGGGGGAGGGGGGGTCTTTACTTGTGATAAAGATAAAATTAGACTTACTATCTAATTTAAATTTGAAAGTACAAGATATGAAATTTAATGACATTCTTGTATTATGATAGACCCACAAAATTCTGGGAGTATATTTGATATTGTGGTCGCTGAGTCTCTCTTTACTAGTATATGATATGACTTGTATAAAACCATAAAATTATATTACTCGTTCAAAGAAATTGTATACTTTGATGAAAAAGTGTCACTTAAATTATTGTGATTTTTCATGAAAAGATATATCTATGAAAATAAATTTGTTTGTATAGACATGAACATTGGTATAAAAGTGATCTGTTATGTTTGTGTTGTAAAACAAACATTTGGGTCATATTGCCCTTATTGGACCGATGAGACTATGGTCATGGGTAATTCTATTACAAATTGAATGTTATGAAAAGGTCTTTCTGAAAAGGACATCTGGCAAGGTCTTGACTCTAAAACAATGTCTGTATTTGAGAAAGTTTTAAAAAGTAAAGAACAAAATATTTGTGGGAAAAAATTACCTCACAGAAGATTTTTTCAAACTTAGTATTTCTGTTTGTTCTTACTTTCTTGAATCAAACTGTTTGTGACATAAATGCTTGGGACATGTCAATTACAAAACCTTGCAAAAACTGATCAACTTAGAATTTTTGCTCAACTTTTAGTGCAATAAATCAAAATATCAAGTATGTGTTGAATCTAAGTATGTTAAGCATACTTATAAATTTTTGAAAGGAATTTTAGTCCCTTAGAATTGATTCACCCTGACATTTTTGATATGAAGTCAACACCATCTCTTGGTGGTAAAAAGTGTTTCATAAATTTTATTAACAATTGTACTAGATACTGCTATGTCTATTTGCTGAATGGTAAGAATGAAGCAATAGAAATATATAGGCAATATAAAACTGAAGTTGAAAATCAGTTGGATAAAAAGATTGTCATGATTAGAAGTGGTACATGTGGAGAATATGAATCTTCTTTTGCAGTAATATATTTAGAAAATGGAATCATCCATCAAATTACTACACATACTCACCTCAATCTAATGATATTGTTGACAGAAAAAATCAAACTTTGAAGGAAATGTTGAATGTCCTACTTATAAGTTCAGGTTTATCACAAAATTTGTGGGGGGATGCTATCATTATAGCAAAAGAGAACAACACAAAAATTATTTGTTCAGAGAGAGAGAAACAAAAAGTTTTATTTGTTAGTAAAGGGAGCAACAAATAAAAAACTTTTGTTTGTTAAGAAAGGGAGCAACAAAAAGTTTTGTTTGTTCCGGCTTTGCTGTATCCTGATAGAGAATTGTTTGTCGCCTCTTAAATTATATACAAGCAATAACTCTTGAAAGATAGTGATATAACAATTTCCAATATAGTCTATTCCATATGAGAAATTGAAATGAGGAAACTATTCCCAAACGGATCAAAATAGGACCTAAGACCGTGCATTGTATGTTCATTGGATATGCTACAAATAGTAAAGCATGTCAATTTGTGGTTCATAAGTCCGAACCATCGGATAGTCAAGTGAAGGGTCTAAACAACCTTGGAAAGAACGAAAAGAGAATGTACTTAATAAAGAGATTCAGAGGCGTAGTAAATGTCAATGGACAAATTACTTCCTTCGAGTTTGATTTTGTAACATTTCTTCTTGAAAATGAATCTCATATATTCGAAGAAGCTATGTCCTCTGTGGACTCATTCTTTTTGGAAAAAGGCTGTCAATAGTAAGATAGATTCAATCTTGAGCAACCATACTTGAGAGTTGGTTGATCTTCCTTCAGGAAATAAACCTTTGGGTTCAAAGTGGATCTACAAAAGGAAAAGAAAGTTGATAAAATATTGACAAATACAAAGCAAGACTTGTTGTCATAGGCTTTAGACAATAAGAAAGCCTTAATTATTTTGACACATAATAGCCACTAACTAGGATTACATCAATTCAGATGTTAATTGGGCTAGTTACGGTATATGGCCTTCAAATTCGTCAAAATGGATGTGAAAACATTATTTTAAAAAAAATGGAGAATTGGAGGAAGAAATTTACATGGAACAACCCGAGGGCTTTGTGGTTCCTGCTAAAGAAAAGAAAGTTTGTAAACTTGTTAAGTCACTTTGTGGACTAAAAACAAGCGCCCAAATAATAACATGGGAAGTTTGACCAAACTATTTTAGCAAATGAATTCAAAATTAATGAATGTGATAAATATTTTTACATTAAAGACACTCCAAATCACAAGGTCATTATTTATTTTTATGTTGATGACATGTTTATCATCGAAAGAGATATTTCTGACATAAATGCTACTAAGCAGATGCTAGAAAGTAACTTCAATATGAAAGACATTGAAGTTGTTGATGTGATTGAAAAGGTACTTCACAAGTTTAAGTATTTGGATTTCAAGTTTGTCAAGACTCCAATGAATGTGAGCTTTGTACTTCAAAAGAATGAAGGAGAAAGTGACTCACAATTGAATTATGCTAGATTATTGAGAAGTATGATATATATATCATGAAGTGTACGCGATCAGATATAGCATGTGTTATTAGTAAGCTGAGTCGGTTCACGGGTAATCTCAATCAAATTTATTGGATGACAATGAAAAGATTTTTAGAGTATTTAAAACATACTTAAAAAACTATTCTTTGCATTATAACTAATATTCAACATTATTGAAAGAATATAGTGATACAAATTGAATCACCAGGTCAAATGAAGTAAAATCCACGAGTGGATATGTATTTACTCTTGGTGGAGGAGCAGTCTCTTGGAAAGCTTCCAAACAGAAATGTATCATTCGCTCTACTATGAATTCTGAGTTTATCACTCTAGATAAGGCCGGTGAAGAAGTTGAATGACTCCAAAATTTCTTGAAAGATTTTTGGCCCAAACCTTTAGCTCCAGTATGCATACACTGTGAGAGTTAATTTGCAATAGGTAGGACATGGAGCATGATGTATAAAGGAAAGTCTCGTCATATATGATGTAGACATAATATCGTTAGAGAACTACTCTCTAGTGGAATTATCATAATTGACTATGTAAAGTCAAAGGATAATGT
>JAJONR010006830.1:0-14247 GCA_029582245.1 Solanum etuberosum | reverse complement strand
AAATTTTGGCAAAAATCACATCGGAATTACGGATCACCAAAAATCCATGGAATATAGCACACGAAAATCAGCAAAATGGGGGGTTTACTTGCTCTGGGTTCGTTGGAACTTTAAAATGGGCCAGTTTTCCCGTCATGACCAACTGGCTCCATAGCTATGGTCTTAAAGGATGTCTATGAAAATTTTTGGCAAAAATCAGATCGGAATTTTGGATCACCAAAAATCCATGGACTATAGCACACCAAAATTGGAGAAATGGGGGGTTTACCTACTATGGAGCTCGTTTGACCTTCAAAATGGGCCGGTTTTCCCGTCGGGACCAACTAGCTCCATAACTAAGGTCTTAACGGACGTCCGTAAAAAATTAGGCAAAAATCACGTCTGAATTCGGGATCACCAAAAATCCATGGACATTGCACACGAAAATCGGCAAAATTGGGGTTTTACCTGTCCTGGGGGTCATTTAACCTTGATAATGGGCCGGTTTTCCCGTCGGCAATTTTTACTAAGGAATTCCGAATCACCAAAAATCCATGGACTATAGCACACGACAATTGGTAAAATTGGGGGTTTACCTGCTTTCGGGCTCGTTTGATCTTGAAAATGGGCCGGTGTTCCCGTCGGGACCAACTGGCTCCATAGCTAAGGTCTTAACGAACGTCCAAGAAAAATTTCAGCAAAAATCACATCAGAATTTTGGATCACCAAAAACCCATTGACTATAGCACATGAAAATCGGCAAAATGGGGGATTTACCTGCTCTGGACTAGTTTGACCTTGAAAATGGGCCGGTTTTCCCGTCGAGACCAACTGGCTCCATAGTTAAGGTCATAACGGACGTTCATGAAATATTTTGGCAAAAATCACGTCGGAATTCTGGATCACCAAAAATCCATAGACAATAGCACACGAAAATCGACAAAATTGAAGGTTTACCTGCTCTGGGCTCGTTTGACCTTGAAAATGGGCGGGTTTTCCCTACGGGACCAATTGGCTCCATAACTAAGATCTTAAAGGACGTCCATGAAAACTTTCAGCAAAAATCAAGTCAGAATTCCGAATCACCAAAAATCCATGGATTATAGCACACGAAAATCGGTAAAATGGGGGGGGGGGTTTACCTTCCCTGGGCTCGTTTGACCTTGAAAATGGGCCGGTTTGCCCGTCGAGACCAACTGGCTCCATAGCTAAGGTCTTAATGGACGTCCATGAAATTTTTTTGCAAAAATCACGTCGGAATTCTGGATCACCAAAAATGCATGGACTATAGCCCATGAAAATCGGCAAAATGGGGGGTTTACCTGCTCTGGGGCTCGTTTGACCTTCAAAATGGGCCGGTTTTCCCGTCGAGACAAATTGGCTCCATAGCTAAGGTCATAACGGACGTCCATGAAAAGTTTCGGCAAAAATCACGTCAGAATTCTGGATCACCAAAAATTCATGGATTATAGCACATGAAATTCGGCAAAACGGGGGGTTTACCTACTCTGTAACTCGTTTGTCCTTGAAAATGGGCCGGTTTTCCCATCGGGACCAACTGGCTCCATAGCGAAGGTCTTAACAGACGTCCATGAAAGATTTTGGCAAAAATTATGTTGGAATAGTAGATCACCAAACACCATGGACTATAGCACACGAAAATCGGCAATTTGGGGGGTTTACCTTCTCTGGGTTCGTTTGGCCATGAAAATGGGCCGGTTTTCCCGTCGGGGCCAACTTTCTCCATCACTAAGGTCTTAACGGATGTCCATGAAAAATATTGGCAAAAATCACGTCGAAATTCTGGATCACCAAAAATCCATGGACTAGCACATGAAAATAGGCAAAATGGGGGGTTTACCTGCTCTGGGATCATTTGAACTTAAAAATGGGTCGGTTTGCCCGTCGGGACCAACTGGCTCCATAGCAAGGGTCTTAGCGGACGTCCATGAAAAATTCTAGTAAAAATCACGTCGGAAATCCAGAACACCAAAAATCTATGGACTATAGCAAACGAAAATTGGCAAAATAGGGGGTTTACCTGCTCTGGGGATCGTTTGACTTTGAAAATGGGCCAGTTTTCCGGTCGGGACCAATTTTCTCCATAGCTAAGGTTTTAACGGACATCCAAGAAAAATTTCGACAAAAATCAAATCAGAATTTGGGATCACCAAAAATCCATGGACTATAGCACATGAAAATTGGCAAAATGGAGGATTTACCTGCTCTAGGATCGTTTGACCTTGAAAATGGGTGAGTTTGCCGGTCGGGAAAAACTGGCTCCATAGCTAAGGTCTTAAAGGACGTCCATGAAAAATTTCGGCAATAATCACGTCATAATTTCGGATTACCAAAAATCCATGGACTATGGCACACGAAAATCAGCAAAATAGGGGGTTTACAGTTTGTGGGGCTCGTTTTACCTTGAAAATGGGCTGGTTTACCCGTCGGGACCAACTGGCTCCACAGCTCAGGTCTTAAAGGACGTCCATGAAAACTTTCAGCAAAAATCACATCGGAATTTCGAATCACCAAAAATTCATGAACTACACGAAAATCAGCAAAATGCGGGGTTTACCTGCTCTAGGGCTTGTTTGACCTTGAAAATTCGCCTGTTTTCCCATCGGGACGAACTGGATCCATAATATTCTTAGCGGACGTCCATGAAAAATTTCGGAAAAAAATAGGTCGGAATTCTGGATCACCAAAAATCCAAGGACTATAGCACACGAAAATTGGTAAAATAGGGAGTTTACCTGCTTTGAGGCTCGTTTGACCATGAAAATGGGCCAGTTTTCCCGTCGGTACAAACTGGCTCCACAACTAAGGTCTTAAGGGACTTCCATGAAAAATTTCGGCAAAAATTACATCGGAATTTCGGATCACCAAAAATCCATGGACTATAGCACACGAAAATCGGCAAAATGGGGGGTTTACCTGCTCAAGGATTCGTTTGACCTTGGAAATGGTCCGGTTTTTCCTTCGGGACCAACGGGCTCCATTGCTAAGGTCTTAACAGACTTCCATGAAATATTTTGGCAATTTTCATGTCGGAACTCCGAATCACCAATAATAAATGGACTATGCACACGAAAATCCGCAAAATGGGGAGTTTACCTGCTCTGGGATCGTTTGACCTTGAAAATGGGCCGGTTTGCCCGTCGGGACCAACTGGCTCAATAGCTAATGTCTTAACAGACATCTATGAAAAATTTTGGCAAAAATCACGTCGGAATTCCTGATCACCAAAAATCCATGGACTATGCACACAAAAATCGGCAAAAAGGAGGGTTTACCTGCTCTGGGGCTCGTTTGACCTTGAAAATCATCCAGTTTACCCGTCGGAACGAACTGGCTCCATAACTAAGGTCTTAACAGACGTCCATGAAAAAATTTGACAAAAACAACGTCGAAATTTCGGATCACCAAAAATCCATGGAGTATAGCACACAAAAATCTGCAAAATGGGGGGTTTCCATGCTCTGGGGATTGTTTGACCTTGAAAATGGGCTGAATTTTCCCGTCGGGACCTATTTGCTCCATAACTAAGGTCTTAGAAGAATTCCATGAAAATTTAAGCAAAAATCACGTTGTAATTCCGGATCATCAAAAATTCATGGACTATAGCACACGAAAATCGGCAAAATGCGGGGCTTACCTGCTCTGGAGCTCGTTTGACCTTCAAAATTGGCCGGTTTGCCCGTCGGGACCAACCGGATCCATAGCTAAGGTCTTAAAGGACATCCATGAAAATTTTTGGAAAAAATAACGTCAGACTTACAGATCACCAAAAATCAATGGACTATAGCACTCGAAAATCGGCAAAATGGGGGGTTTACCTGCTCTAGGGCTCGTTTGACCTTGAAAATGGGCGGGTTTGCTCGTCGGGACAAACAGGCTCCATAGCTAAGGTCTTAAAGGACGTCCGTAAAAAATTTCAGAAAAAATCACGTCAGAATTCCTAATCACCAAAAATCCATGGACTATAGCATACGAAAATCAGCAATATGGGGGGTTTACCTGCTCTGGGCTCGTTTGACCTTTAAAATGGGTGGGTTTGTCCGTCAGGACCAACTGGCTCCAGAGCTAAGGTCTTAAAGGACATCCATGAAAAATTTCAGCAAAAATCACGTCGGAATTCTGAATCACCAAAAATCCATGGACTATAGCGCACGAAAATCGGCAAAAAAGGGGGGTTTATCGGCTCTAGTGCTCGTTTTACCTTGAAAATGGGCCGGTTTGCCCGTCTGGACCAACTGGCTCCATAGCTAAGGTCTTAAAAGATGTCACTGAAAAATTTTGGCAAAAATCACGTCATAATTCGTGATCACCAAAAATCCATGGACTATAGCACACGAAAATCGGTAAATGCGGGGGTTTACCTGCTCTAGGGATCCTTTGACCTTGAAAATGGGCCGATTTTCCCGTCGGGACCAACTGGCTCCAAATCTAAGATCTTAACTGATGTCCATAAAAAATTTCAGGAAAAATACGTCGGAAATCCGGATCATCTAAAAGCCATGGCCTATAGCACGCGAAAATCGGTAAAATGGGGGGTTTACCTGATTTGGGGCTCGTTTTACCTTGAAAATAGGCCATGGGCCGGTTTTCCCTTTGGGACCAACTGGCTCCATAGCTAAGGTCTTAACGGACGTCTATGAAAAATTTTGGCAAAATTCACGTCGTAATTCTGGATCACCAAAAATGCATGGACTATAGCACACGAAAGTCGGCAAAATGAGGGGTTTACTTGCTCTGGGGTTCGTTTGACCTTCAAAATAGGCCGGTTTGCCCGACGGGACCAACTGGCTCCATAGCTAAGGTTTTAACGGACGCCCATGAAATTTTTTGGCAAAAATCACATCGAAATTCCGGATCACCAAAAATCCATGGACTACACACGAAAATTGGCAAAATGGGGGGTTTAGCTGCTATGGGGCTTGTGTTGACCTTGAAAATAGGCCGGTTTTCCTATCGAGACCAACTTGCTCCATAGCTAAGGTCTTAACGGACGTCCATGAAAATTTTTGGCAAAAATCATGTTGGAATTCTGGATCACCAAAAATCCATGGACAGCACACGAAAATCGACTAAATAGGGGGTTTACCTGCTCTAGGGTTCGTTTGACCTTGAAAATGGGCCGGTTTGCCCGTCAGGACGTCCTTGAAAAATTTCGGACGTCCATGAAAAATTTCGGTAAAATTCACGTCAGAATTCCAGATCACCAAAAATCCATTGACTATAACACACGAAAATCAACAAAATGGGGGGTTTAGCTGCTCTGGGCTCGTTTGACCTTGAAAATGGGTTGGTTTGCCCGTCGGGACCAACTGGCTCCATAGCTAAGGTCTTAACTATAGAGCCACATAGGCACGCTGACCCTATCCATGAAACATTTCAGTAAAAATCACATCGGAATTTCGGATCACCAAAAATCCATGGACTATAGCACACGAAAATCGGCAAAATGGGGAGTTTACCTGCTCTGGGCTCATTTGACCTTGAAAATGGGTCGGTTTGACCGTCGCGACCAACTGGCTCCATAGCTAAGGCCTTAACAGACGTCCATGAAAATTTTTGGCAAAAATCACGTTTGAATTCTGGATCCCCAAAAATCCATAGACTATTGCAAACGAAAATCGGCAAAATGGGGGGTTTACCTTCTCTGGGATCGTTTGACCTTGAAAATGGTCCAGTTTGCCCATCGGGACCAACTGGCTCCATAGATAAGGTCTTAACGGACGTCCATGAAAAAATTTGCTAAATATCACATCGGAATTTCGGATCACCAAATATCTATGGACTGTAGCACACGAAAATCGGCAAAATGGGGGGTTTACCTACTCTGGGGCTTGTGTTACCTTGAAAATGGACCGGTATGCCCGTTGCGATAAACTTGATCCATAGCTAAGGTCTTAAGGGACGTCCATGAAAAATTTCGGCAATTTTCACGTCGGAATTTCGTATCACAAGAAAATGCATGGACTATACCACACGAAAATCGGCAAAATGGGGGGTTTACCTGCTCTGGGGCTCGTTTGACCTTAAAAATGGGCAAGTTTGCCCGTCGGGACCAACTGGCTCCATAGCTAAGTTCTTAACACACGTCCATGAAAAATTTCGGCAAAAATCACATCAGAATTTCGGATCACCATAAATCCATGGACTATAGCACACGAAAATCGGCAAAATCTGGGTTTACCTGCTTTGGGGCTCGTTTGAACTCGAAAATGCATCTATGAGACAAAATAAAAATACCCAAAGAATAAAATATGTACTGGGCATCAGTTTTTAATTAAAAACTAATAATTTTAAATAAAAAAATTAATTAGGACAAAAAATTACGATGTAAATATTCATGTATATAAATAAAGTTGAACAAGACAATAAGGCAAACGAAATGAAGTAGTGAACCTAGAATAACTAGCTGGAAACTAGTGAAATTTGAAAGAGTCATAACTTTTGCCTCGGTTGTCCGTTTGAGGCGATTTTTTTTTGAATTTGGGTATTTTTTGAATGGGGGGTTTACCTTCTCTCGGGCTCGTTTAACCTTTAAAATGGGCCGGTTTGCCTATCGTGACCAACTAGCTCCATAGCTAAGGTCTTATCGGACGTCCATGAAAATTTTTGGCAATTTTCACGTCAGAAATTGGATCACCAAAAATCCTTGCACTATAGCACACAAAAATCGGTAAAATGGGGGGTTTACCTTCTCTGGGGATCGTTTGAACTTGAAAATGGGTTGGTTTTCCCATCCGGACCAACTAGCTCCATAAATAAGGTCTTAACGGACGTCCATGAAAAATTAAGGCAATTTTCACGTCAGAATTCTGGATCATCAAAAATCCATGGACTATAGCACACAAAAATCAACAAAATAGGGGGATTTACCTGGTCTGGGGATCGTTTGACCTTGAAAATGGGCGGGTTTGCCCGTCGGGACCAGCTGGATCCAAAGCTAAGGTCTTAACGGATGTCCATGAAAAATTTCAGCAATTTTCACGTCGGAATTCTAGATCACCAAAAATCCAGGGACTGTAGAACACGAAAATCGGAAAAATGAGGGGGTTTACCTGCTCTGGGTCTCAATTGACCTTTCAAATGGGGCGGTTTTCCTGTCGGGACCAACTGGCTCCATAGCTAAGGTCTAAACGGACGTCCATGAAAAATTTCGGCAAAATTCACGTCGGAATTCTTGATCACCAAATATGCATGGACTATAGCACACAAAAGTCGGCAAAATGAGGGGTTTACCTACTCTGGGGATCGTTTGACCTTGAAAATAGGCCGGTTTACCGGTCGGGACCAACTGGCTCCATAGCTAAATTCTTAACGGACGTCCATGAAAAATTTCGGCAAAAATCAGGTCGGAATTCCGGATCACAAAAAAATCATGGACGCACACGAAAATCAATAAAATTGGGGCTTTACCTGCTCTGGGGATTGTTTGAACTTGAAAATAGCCCGGTTTGCCCGTCGGGACCAACTAGCTCCATAGCTAAGGTCTTAAAGGACGCCCATGAAAAATTTCTGCAAAGATCACGTCGGAATCCCGGATCACCAAAAATCCATGGACTATAGCACACGCAAATCGGTAAAATTGGGGGTTTTCCTGCTCTGGGCTCGTTTGACCTTGAAAATTGTCTGGTTTTTCCGTCTGGACCAACTGGCTCCATATCTAAGGTCTTAACGGACGTCGATGAAAAATTTTGACAAAAATCATGTCGGAATTCCGGATCACCAAAAATCCATGGACTATAGCACACGAAAATCGGCAAAATGGGGGGTTTACCTGCTCTGGGCTTGTTTGACCTTGAAAATGGGGTGATTTGCCCGTCGGGACCAACTGGATCCAAAGCTAAGGTCTTAATGGATATCCATGAAAAGTTTCAGCAATTTTCACGTCGGAAATCCGGATCACCAAAATTCCATGGACTATAGCACAAGAAAATTGGTAAAAATGGGGGGTTTACCTGCTCTGGGGCTCGTTTGACCTTGAAAATGGGCCGGTTTGCCCATCGGGACCAACTGGCTGCATAGCTAAGGTCTTAACGGACGTCCATAAAAAATTTCGGCGAAAATCATGTCGTAATTCTAAATCACCAAAAATCCATGGACTATAGCACACAAAAGTCGACCAAATGGGCGTTAACTTGCTCTGGGGCTCGTTTAACCTTGTAAATGGGCCGGTTTGCCCGTCGGGACCAACTGGCTCCATAACTAAGGTCTTAACGGACGCCCATGAAAAATTTTGGCAAAAATCACATCGAAATTCCGGATCACCAAAAATCCATGGACTACACACGAAAATCAGCAAAATGTGGGGTTTAGCTGCTATGGGGCTCGTTTGACCTTGAAAATGGGCCGTTTTTCCCATCGAGACCAACTGGCTCCATAGCTAAGGTCTTAACGGACGTCCATGAAAAATTTTGGCAAAAATTACGTTGGAATTATGGATCACCAAAAATCCATGGACAGCACACGAAAATCGGCAAAATAGGGGGTTTACCTGCTCTAGGGCTCATTTGACCATGAAAATGTGTCGATTTTCCCATCGGGACCAACTGGCTCCATAGCTAAGGTCTAAACGGACGTCCATGAAAAATTTATGCAAAATTCACATCGGAATTCTGGATCACAAAAAATTCATAATTAACGAAAATCGGCAAAATGGGGGGTTTACCTGCTCTGGGCTCGTTTGACCTTAAAAATGGGCTGGTTTACCCATCGAGACCAACTGGCTCCATAGCTAAGTTCTTAACTATAGAGCCACATAGGCACAATGACCCTATCCATGAAACGTTTCGGTAAAAATCAAGTCGAAATTCCGGATCACCAAAAATCCTTTCACTATAGCACACGAAAATCAGCAAAATGGGGAGTTTACCTGCTCTTGGCTCGTTTGACATTGAAAATGGGTCGGTTTACCCGTCGGGACCAACTGGCTCCATAGCTAACGTCTTAACGGACGTCCATGAAAATTTTCTGCAAAAATCACGTACAAATTCTGGATCACCAAAAATCCATTGACTATACAAAAAGGAAATTTGCAAAATGGGGGATTTACCTTCTCTGGGCTCGTTTGACCTTGAAAATGGTCCAGTTTTCCCGTCGGGACCAACTGGCTCCATAGCTAAGTTCATAACGGACATCCATGAAAAAATTCGCTAAAAATCACATCAGAATTTCGGATCACCAAAAATCCATGGACTATAGCACACGAAAATTGGTAAAATGGGAGGTTTACCTTCTCTTGGGCTTGTGTGACCTTGAAAACTAGGCGGTTTGCCAGTCGGGACAAACTAGCTCCATAGTTAAGGTCTTAATGGACGTCCATGAAAAATTTCAACAATTTTCACGTCGGAATTTCTGATCACCATAAATCCATGGACTATATAGCACAGGAAAATCGGCAAAATGGGGGGTTTACCTTCTCTAGGGCTCGTTTGACCTTGAAAATGGGCCGGTTTGCCCGTCGGGACCAACTGGCTCCATAGCTAAGATCTTAACGGACGTCCATGAAAAAATTCAGCCATTTTTTTTGGGAATTCCGGATCACAAAAAATTCATGGACTCTAGCACACAAAAAATCAGCAAAAATCTAGATTTACCTGCTTTGGGCCTCGTTAGTACTTGAAAATGCGTCCGTTTGCCCCTCGGGATGAATTGGGTCCATTTCTACGATCTTTACGGACGTCCATGAAAAATTTTGGCCATTTTTTTTGGAAATTCTGAATCACAAAAAATACATGGACTATAGCACACGAAAATTGGAAAAATCTGGGTTTACCTGCTTTGAGGCTCGATTTAAGTTGAAAATGCATCAATGAGACAAAATAAAAATACCCAAAGAATAAAATATGTATGGGGCATCAGTTTTTAATTAAAAAATATAAATTTTAAATAAAAAAATTAATTAGGACAAAAAATTACGATGTAAATATTCATGTATATAAATAAAGTTGAACAAGACAATAAGGCAAACCAAATGAAGTAGTGAACCTAGAATAACTAGCTGTAAACTAGTGAAATTTGAAAGGGTCATAACTTTTGCCTCGGTTGTCCGTTTGAGGCGATTTTTTTTTTGAATTTGGGTATTTTTTTAATGGGGGGTTTATCTGCTCTGGGGCTCGTTTGACCTTTAAAATGGGCCAGTTTGCCTATCGGGACCAACTGGATCCATAGTTAAGGTATTAACGGACGTCCTTGTAAAATTTCAGCAAAAATCACGTCAGAATTCTGGATCACCAAAAACCCATGCACACGAAAATCGGTAAAATGGAGGGTTTCCCTGCTCTAGGCTCGTTTGACCTTGAAAATGGGTCAGTTTGCTGGTTGGGACCAACTGGCTCCATAGCTAAGATCTTAAGGGACGTCAATGAAAAATTTTGGCAAAAATCACGTCGAAATTCCGAATCACAAAAAATCATGGACTATAGCACACGAAAATCGGCAAAATAGGGGTTTACCTTCACTAAGGCTCGTTTGACCTTAAAAATGGACCGGTTTGCCCGTCGGGATAAACTGGCTCCATAGCTAAGGTCTTAACTAACGTCCATGAAAACTTTCGGCAATTTTCATGTCAGAATTTTAGATCATCAAAAATCCATGGACTATAGCACACAAAAATCAGCAAAATGGGGAGGTTTACCTGCTCTGGGGCTCGTTTAACCTTTAAAATGGGTCTGTTTGCCCATCGGGACTAACTAGCTCCATAGCTAAGGTCTTAATGGACGTCCATGAAAAAATTTGGAATTTTTCACGTTAGAAATGTGGATCACCAAAAATCCTTGGACTATAGCACACAAAAATCGGCAAAATGGGGGGTTTACCTGCTCTGGGCTTGTTTGACCTTGAAAATGGATCGGTTTGCCCGTCAGGACTAACTCCATGAAAACTTTCGGTAATTTTCATGTCGGAATTCTGGATCATAAAAACTCCATGGACTATAGTATACGAAAATCTGCAAAATAGGGGGGTTTACCTGGTCTGGGTCTCGTTTGACCTAGAAAATGGGCCGGATTGCCCGTTGGGACCAACTCGCTACATAGATAAGGTCTTAACGGATGTCCATGAAAAAGATTGGCAAAAATCACGTAAGAATTTCAGATCACCAAAAATTCATTCTATAGCACACGAAAATCGACAAAATTGGGGGTTTACCTACTCTGGGGCTCGTTTGACCTTGAAAATGGGCCAGTTTGCACGTAGGGACCAACTAGCTCCATAGCTAAAGTCTTAACGGACGCCCATGAAAAATTTCGGTAAAAATCACGTCGGAATTTCGGAACACAAAAAATCCATGGACTATATAGCACACGAAAATCGGCTAAATGGGGGTTTACCTGCTCTGGGGCTCGTTTGACCTTGAAAATGGGTTGGTTTACCCGTCGGGACCAACTGGCTCCATGGCTAAGGTCTTAACGGACGTCCATGAAAAATTTTGGCAAAAATCACGTCAGAATTCTGAATCACCCAAAATCCATGGGCTATAGCACAAGAAAATCGATAAAATGGGGGGGTTACATGCTCTCGGGCTCGTTTGACCTTGAAAATGGGCCGATTTTCCCGTTGGGACCAACTGGCTTCATAGTTAAGGTTTTAACGAACGTCCATGAAAAATTTCTGCAAAAATCACGTCGGAATTCTGGATCACCAAAAATTCATGGACTATATAGCACACGAAAATCGGTAAAATGGGGGGGGGGGTTTACTTGCTTTGGGGCTCATTTAACCTTGAAAATGGGCCGGTTTTCCCGTCGGGACCAGCTGGTTCCATGGCTAAAGTCTTAACGGGCGTCTATGAAAAATTTTGGCAAAAATCACGTCGGAATCTCGGATCACCAAAAATCCATGGACTAAAGCACACGAAAATCTGCAAAATGGGGGGTTTACCTGCTCTGGGGCTCGTTTGACCTTGAAACTGGGCCGCTTTGCCCATCGGGACCAACTGGATCCATAACTAAGGTCTTAACGGACGTCCATGAAACATTTCGGCAAAAATGACCTCGAAATTTCGAATCACCAAATATCCATGGACTTTAGCACAGGAAAATCGACAAAATGGTGGGTTTACCTGCTCTAGGGCTAGTTTGACCTTGAAAATGGGCTGGTTTTCCCATCGGGATCAACTGTCTCCATAGCTAAGATCTAAACGGACGCCCATGAAAAATTTCGTCAAAAATCACATCGGAATTCTGGATCAAAAAAAATCCATGGACATAGCACACGAACATCGGCAAAATGGGGGGTTTACCTACTCTGGGGCTCGTTTGACAGAAAATAGGCTGGTTTGCCCATCGAGACCAACTGGCTCCATATCTAACGTCTTACGGATGTCCTTAAAAAATTTCAGCAAAAATCACGTCGGAATTTCGGATCACCAAAAATCCATGGACTATAGCACATGAAAATCGGTAAAATGGGGAGTTTACCTGCTCTGGGCTCGTTTGACCTTGAAAATAGGCCGGTTTGCCCGTCAGGACCAACTGGCTCCATAGCTAAGGTCTTTACGGAAATAACGTCAGAATTCTGGATAACCAAAAATCTGTGGACTATAGCACACGAAAGTAAGTAAAATGGGGGGTTTACCTTCTCTGGGGCTCGTTTGACTTTGAAAATGGGCCAGTTTGCCCGTCGGGACCAACTGGCTCCATAGATAAGGTTTTAACGGACGTCCATGAAAAATTTCGGCAAAAATCACATCGTAATTTCGGATCACCAAAAATCCATGGATCATCGCACACGAAAATCAGCAAAATGGGGGATTTAACTGCTCTGGGGCACGTTTGACCTATAAAATAGGCCGGTTTGCCCGTCGGGACCAATTGGCTCCATAGCTAAGGTCTTAACGGACGTCCATGAAAAATTTCAGCAAAAATCAAGTCGTAATTCCGAATCACCAAAAATTCATGGACTAGCACACAAAAATCGACCAAATGGGGGGTTTACCTGCTCTGGTGCTCGTTTGACCTTGAAAATGGGCCGGTTTTCCCGTTAGGACCAACTGGCTCCATAGCTAAGGTCTTAAAGGACGCCCATGAAATTTTTTGGCAAAAATCACATCAAAATTCTGGATTCTCCAAAAATCCATGGACTACACACGAAAATCGGCAAAATGGGGGGTTTAGTTGTTATGGGGCTCGTTTGACCTTGAATATGGGCCGGTTTTCCCATCGAGACCAACTGGCTCCATAGCTAATGTCTTAACCGTCCATGAAAAATTTCGGCAAAAATCACGTCGGAATTCTGAAGTTCCAAAAATCAATGGACTAAGCACACGAAAATCGGTAAAATGGGGGGTTTACCTGCTCTGTGGCTCGTTTGACCTTGAAAATGGGCCTGTTTCCCCATCGTGACCAACTGGCTCCATAACTAAGGTCTTAATTGAATCTGGGTATTTTTTCGAGATCCAGCCGATTTTTGGTCCAATTGAACAAGCCGAATTTTTAAAAAAAGGCTAAACATTCAAATTTGGATTTCCTAATTCTATTTTTGTGAAAAATCGAATGCAACGAAAGAGTTTTTAAGTTTGGAATACCTTGGCAATGCAATTTCAATTTGAAGATTGCATAATCAATTTTATAATTTTTGAAAGTTGGTTTTTTACCCAATTTTAACACCGCTAAAATCAAATTTTTTTAACAAACAACACCAACGGTTTAAGGTTTCTTCAGACTTTTTTTTTTTTAGAGTTTTCTGTGATTTTTTGAATGTATGTTTCGGGTTTCGGGTTTACGGTTTAGGGGTTCGAGGTTCGAGGTTCGGGGTTCCGGATTCTGGGTTCCCGGAGCCGTGCCCCGATGCCCCACACCACCCCCCGGGACCTCGAGGCGCCGTGCCCCGAGACCCCACCCCCTGGGACCTCGAGGCGCCGTGCCCCGAAGCCCGTGTTTTAACACCGCTAAAAACAATTTTTTTTAACGAACAACACCAACGGTTTAAGGTTTCATCAGACTTTTCTGTGATTTTTTATTGTTTCGGGTTTCGGGTTTACGGTTTAGGGGTTCGAGGTTCCGGATTCTGGGTTCCCGGCGCCGTGCCCCGATGCCCCACACCACCCCGAGGCCCCACCACCCCCCGGGACCTCGAGGCGCCGTGCCCCGAGGCCCCACCAACCCCCGGGACCTCGAGGCGCCGTGCCCCGAGGCCCCACCCCTCCCCCGGGACCTCAAGGCGCCGTGCCCCGAGGCCCCACCCCTCCCCCGGGACCTCAAGGCCCTGAGGCCCCACCCCCACCCCGGGACCTCGAGGCGCCGTGCCCCGAGG
>JAJONR010006829.1:0-14017 GCA_029582245.1 Solanum etuberosum | reverse complement strand
AACGTCATGACCCGTTCATTTTAAGAGATCACAACTAATGAATAAAAATAAATAAATAAAAATAACCACCAAATAAAAATACTTTCATTCATTAACGAGATATAACACTTAACACATTCTTCATTTTAATCAAATTATGAATAAAACAAAAGTGTAAGAAAACATATCACATAGTTATATCGAATTCCATGAATAAATAATAGAAATAAGATAAAGTTTAACCTTAAATAGAGAGAATAAGTACCACAAAATCTTGACCGAAGCTCGATTAAAACACCCACGAATCTTTTGTTGTTGTGCGTGGGTATTGGTGAGGGTCTTTCGTTTTGGTTTTCTGTTTTTTCTTCTTTCCCTCCGTGAAATCTTTTTGGTGTATTGGATTTTTTGGGTGAATGTATTTTTTTTGGTTTTCTGTCTATGTGATGATACAACGTCTTGTCCACGCTGCCCGAACTGTCCAATAATGTGCCGACATATAGAACACCTCAACTAAGTGGATCCACTAGTCTATGCTAAAAAGCTTTGAGGAATCATCTAAAAAGTATGACCCTTTCTACCCACGTTGGCTACATGGTTTATGGAGACTTGAGTTATTATGAACTCATCCCCATATCGGTGCTCAATACTACTCCCAAAATATACTCAGCTCAAATGTTTAAAAACATAACTCTTTCTCCTTATCTCTTAAAAGAGATGGAATTCAAAACTACTCATGAAAACTCATTGGAAATCGGTGTTTCCTCTCATCTTCAATGTGAAAACATTTGCTCTTTGGGAATACTTAGTCCCCATATGACATTTAAAATAAAATGAACTCGGCTCTACTCTTTCTCAATCTCAATGCTTAAGTCTTAAAACAAGTTTAAAAGATTTGTAAAAGACTTCTTAAAATGACGCGAAGAACTCTCAAGACTTGACTCTTAACTCTACCTTGAATTTGAATTATGAATTCAAGGTTATGATTTATGATAGGAAGGATATCGTGATGATTAGGAGTGTTTTTAGATAGTTAATCATGAGAAACAATCAATAAAACACTGTCTGGGAGCAAGTCCGCGATGCAGAGAAGCATTTTAATAATTGGTCACGAAATAATTTTTGAGATAGTGGGGTCCGCGATCTCTCCGTGATGCGGAGAGGGATTGTTTGCACTGGGGGAGCAAGTCCGCGACGCGGAGTTGCGTGCCAGATTCTGTCCGACTTTTTCCTTCTTCATTTTCTAACCCCAATTCACCTAAATTCAATTCTTTTTCTCAATTTCTCTTTAGATTCAGATACCCAACATATGTACACAAGAATATAATCAAACCCAACTCTAAAATCGATACGATTTCCTCAAGAACTTATCAATCTCATTTTAACTCAAGAACGAAAGCCAATTTCAAGAACACAATTCAAGAACATCAAACCTTCAACTTTCTAGAACGAATTCAACGTTGAAATTAACATGATTGGCGCGTGGGTGAATGAACCCAACGCTATGTGAACTCACATACCTCTTAGGATCGAATCCTTGGAAAAATCCGCAACGAAATCCTCAAGAACTTGATGAAATCTTGACCTTTCTCCTCTTTTCTCTTCTTTTCTCTTCTTAAACTCTTTTCTAAAATTCCTAGTGTTAATTTTAATGCGTAAACTGAACCAAATCAGTTTAGACCCCAAATAAATTAATAAAAATGAATTAAACTTATTGGGTAAGGAAAAGACCAAAATACCCCTCTTAAATCCGGGTGACTTTCCTTATCCGGACAGCCCGACTTCAAAGAAGCATATCTCCCTCATACAAGCTCGAAAATTAGCAAGCTCGGTGACGTTGGAAAGATCATTCAAAGACCTTTCATTTGATACAGTATAGCCCACCTAACTTATCTTATACTAAAAGTTATGGTCGTTTGACGTTGACCCAAAACTTATACTTAACATAACTTGCCAAAATTTCCAAATTTAATCTTTCCAAAAATAGTTGCTTTCTAATTCTAGTTCTTTCAAATACCGAGGTGTTACAATATCTCCCCCTTGGGAACATTCTTCCTCGAATGATATTACTCTTCGTAGACTAAGGGTGTAATATCTAACATTCAGCTCAAATACCCAACAAGCAAAATATAAATACAACATGCCAACATAAAATAATTTCCAAGAAAAGGATTAGTACCTTAGTTTGGAACTTCTCCGGACTCGAACAGATGTTGGTACCTCTTCTTCATGTCCTCCTCAGCTTCCCAAGTAGCTTCCTCAACAAACTGATTTCTCCACAGAACTTTGACTGATGTTACTTCCTTGGTTCTCAACTTGCGAACCTAACGATCTAGAATCTGCACGGGAATCTCCTCATAAGATAAGCTATCCTTAATTCCAATATCTTCAGTATGTATGATAAGTGAAGGATCGCCCATACACTTCTTCAACATGGAAATGTGAAATACTGTATGGACTGCTACTAACTCTTGCGGTAGCTCCAACTCATAAGCCACATTACCGATCCTCTTGGATATTTTGTAAGGACCAATATATCGGGGACTAAGTTTCCCCTTCTTTCCAAACCTCATAACACCCTTCATGGGTGAAACTTTCAAGTAAACCCAGTCATCTACTTCAAACTCTAAGTCTCTCCTCCTAACATCTGTATAGGATTTCTGACGACTCTACACTGTTTTCAATCTCTCTTGAATAACCTTTACTTTTTCCATAGCTTGATGCACTAAGTTTGGTCCTATCAACCCAGCTTCACCAACCTCAAACCATCCAATAGGATATCTTCATCTTCTCCCATAAAGAGCCTCATATAGAGCCATTTGGATGCTAGAGTGGTAACTATTATTATAAGCAAACTCTATGAGAGGTAGGTGTTCATCCCAATTACCTTTGACATCAATCACACAAGCCCTCAACATATCTTCTAAAATCTGAATAGTGCGCTCTGCTTGACCATCAGTCTGAGGATGAAAAGCAGTACTCAAGTTCACCTTCGAACCCAAACCTTTCTGGAATGACTTCCAAAATTGTGCAGTAAATTGTGCTCCTCTGTCTGAAATAATCAACACTGGAACTCCATGAAGTCTGACTATCTCTTGAAGATACAACTTGGCATAATCCTCTGTTGAATGGTAGTATTTACCAGTAAAAAGTGGGCTCATTTAGTCATTCGGGCTACAATCACCCAAATGGAATCTTGTTGCCTGCGAGACCGCGGCAAACCTGTAATAAAGTCCATATTGATCATCTCTCATTTCCATTTTGGAATCTTTATATTCTGAGCCATACCACCGGGCCTTTGGTGCTCTACCTTTACTTGTTGGTAATTCGGACACTTAGCAACGAACTCTGCAATGCCCTTCCTCATACTACTCCACCAATAAGCCTCTCTCAAATCATGATACATCTTTATGGAACCCGGATGGATAGAATATTTGGAGCTATGAGCCTCATCCATGATCTACCCCTGGCACACACAATCTACCTTGATACCTCAATACACCATCTCCCCCTTGTTCAAAACCCATCACTTTTATTTATGAACATTTGCCTTCAATTCAAGCAAAATAGGATCTTGGTCTTGTTTCTCTTTCTCTTCAGACAGTAATGATGATTTATCCCCATTCATCACAACTACTCCTCCTTCGCTGGAATCCATTAGACGAACTCCTAATCATGCAAGTCTATGAACATCTTTTGCTAACTCATTCTTATCTTCCTCAAAATGGGTGGTGCTACCCATAGACAATCTGTTCAAAGCATCAGCAACAACATTAGTCTTACCTGGGTGATAGAGAATACTCATGTCATAATCCTTGTGTAATTCCAACCACCTCCTCTGTTTGAGATTAAGCTCTTTCTGACGGAACACATACTGAAGGCTCTTATGATCAGTGAACACATCCACATGAACACCATAAAGTTAATGACGCCATATTTTCAAAGCAAATACTACAGAAGCCAACTATAGGTCATGGGTTGGGTAATTCTTCTCGTGAACCTTAAGCTGTCTGGAGGCATAAGCTATAACTTTGCCATTCTGCATTAATATACAACCCAATCCAACTCTGGACGCATCACAATATACCACAAAACCTTGCATACCCTTTGGTAAGGTCAACATTGGGGTAGTAGTCAACCAATTTTTCAATTCCTGAAAGCTTTTCTCACAAGATTCAGACCATTAAAACTTAACTGTTTTCTGAGTCAAATTGGTCAAAGGAGATGAAATAGATGAGAACCCCTCGATGAACCTTCTATAATAGCCAGCCAATCCCAAGAAACTCCTAATATCAGTTGGAGACGTGGGTCTAGGCCAGTTCTGAACTGCCTCTATCTTTTGAGTATCAACTCGAATTCCCTAACCGGAAACAATATGGCCTAAGAATACCAGAGACTCACACCAAAATTCACACTTAGGAAACTTAGCATATAACTCCTTATCCTTGAGGGTTTGAAGGACTATTCTGAGATAAATAACATGATTTTCCTGATTCCTCAAATATATTAGAATGTCATCAATGAATACGATAATAAACATATCTAAATAAGGCTTGAATACTCTGTTCATAAGGTCCATGAATGTCGCATGAGCATTGGTCAAACCAAAGGACATAACTAGTAACTCATAATGACCATAGCGGGTCCTGAAAGCTGTCTTAGGGATATCATTTTCTCTTACTTTCAACTGATGATAGCCAGATCTGAGGTCTATCTTAGAAAAACAAATGGCACCCTGAAGTTGATCGAAAAGATCATCAATTCTCAGAAGAGGATACTTATTCTTGATAGTAATCTTGTTCAACTAACGGTAATCTATACACATTCTAAGAGAACCATCTTTCTTCCTCACAAATAAGACCGGAGCACCCCAAGGTGAGACACTTGGTAGAATAAAACCTTTCTCAAGGAGATCTTTCAACTGCTTTTTTAACTCTTTCAACTCTGCTGGTGCCATTCTATATGGAGGAATAGAGATAAGATGAGTATTGGGAAAAATATCTATACCGAAGTCTATTTATCTCTCAGGAGGGACTCCGGGAAGATCGTTTGGAATGACCTCAGGAAACTCACTGACAACTGGAACTGACTCAATAGGTGGTGTCTCAACACTAGAGTCATTAACCCGGACTAAGTGATAGACACAACCCTTGGAAACTAACTTTCTCGCCTTAAAGTACGATATAAAACGACCCTTAGGCATTGCTGAACTACTTCTCCACTCAATAACTGGCTCATTAGGAAACTGGAACTTAACAACTCGAGTTCTACAATCGACTGAGGCATAACAGGCATGAAGCCAGTCCATACCTAGAATAACATCAAAATCTACCATATCTAACTCAACTAAGTCAGCCATGGTGTTCTTGTGATTAACAGAAATGGTACAATCACGATAGACTCTCTCAGCTAGAATAGACTCACCAACAGGTGTAGAAACACGGAAGGGCTCAAGAAGTTGCTCAGGAAGAATATCAAAGTTCATGGAAATATAAGGAGTCACAAAAGATAGACTCGCTCCTGGATCTAGCAAAACATAAATATCAAAAGTAAAGACTTTGATCATACCAGTGACAACATCTGGCGAATTCTCTTGCTCTTGGCGACTAGTGATAGCATATAGACGGTTTGCTCCTCTGCCGGTCCCCGAAGTAGCTCCTCTAGGTGCAGCTCTATCTGGTGGAGCAACTGAATAAGATTGGGCTCTAGTGCCCCTATTTCCACCGATCTGCCTGTTCTTAGGGAACTCTTTCATGAAGTGACCCTCTTGACCACACTTGAAGGAACCAATGGATCCATTGCGACATGTTCCTGGGTGGTTCCTACCACACTTAGCACATGTAGGAGCCCAATTACCTCCTTGTGCCATACTACCTTGAGACTGTGCAGGTCTAGCTCTAAAATGCTGTGAATTCTAATTATTGAACTCACCTTTATTCCTTGGTGCAGGTGCACTAGTAGATGATGGAGCAGGTCCCTTTTGCTTATGTTGGAAAGATGACCGGTTCGCATTACTCTTCTGCTGCCCGGACTCATTCCCTCATGTCTTTGCATTTTTTTTGTAAAATCTTCTTTATCCCTCAGCTTATCCTCCTCAATCTGCTGCACATGGATCATCAGCCTTGCTATGTCCATATCTCCTATCAACATAGCTGCCTTGCACTCTTTGCTTGACAGACGAGACAACCCAGCAACGAACAAACTCATCCTGCTCCTCATGTCAGCAACCATCTTCGGAGCACAATGGGAAAGTTGGGTGAACATAAGGCTGTACTCGTGCACGCTCATCGATTCCTGCTTAAGAGTAAATAATTCTCGTACCTTTGCTTCTCTCAGTTCCCGGGGAAAGAAACACCCCAAGAAGGCCTCCTCAAACATAGCCCAACTCATAATCGGTGCAACCTCAACTTTATTCTTCTTCCATTGATCAAACCAGATTCTAGCGACACCCTTCATTTGGTATGCAGCTAGTTCCAATCTCTCAGCATCAGCAACATGCATAATTTCAAAAACCTTCTGAAGCTCTTCAACAAAGTTTTCCAGATCCTCAGTGACACTTGAACCAGTGAAGCTTGGAGGATATATCCTTAGGAACTCATGGATTCTAGACGTATCAGCCACATCCTGTCGAACCCCTCTCTGTTGCCCAACTTGGTTTGTCACAGCTTGACTCAGCATTCAGATAGCTTTCCAAAATTCAGCATTAGTGACCTCTCCTTAGGGTTGCACTTCTGGTGCATTAGGTACCCCTTTCTCCTCAAAGTTCCTTCTAGCCGGACGACCTCTGACAGCTTTTTGTGGAGGCATGATTTGAATGATGCGCGTAAGCACGAGTTAGAAAGGAACTTTTATAGAGATAAACTCTATCGCACGAAATGAGTATGAAAGAATTGAGATAGTTCCTAAATGTTGCAGCCTCCTAATTATAGATGTGGCGCACTTCACACCGACAACTAAGACTCTACATACATGAATTCATAGACTCCCTAGGACTTTTGAACTATGTGCTCTGATACCAAGTTTGTTATGCCCCGAGCCTACACCCTGGGCGGGACTGGCACTCGAGAACCATTGCTGGCCCCAAGCGAACCCTTGGCCTAGCTAGACTCTCAGCGGAAGACTTAGTCAACATAAAATGTACTTAAATACAATCTTAACTGAACTGTCTCAATAGATAAACTTAAAATGTTTTAAAAGTAAACATTCAACTAGCCAAAGTGCCAACTCAAGTCTTATAACAAAACAACTGAAATGAGCAAGACTAAAGAACTAATAACATATGATTGTCTATTAAGCCTCTAATACTCTAAGGGATGTCGGGACAAGACCCCGATCATCCTAACAACTGAAATGATAGAAACATGATAAAAGGGATCCTCTGAAAAGCAAGGAGGCTCACCAAATGACTGTGAAATGCTTAAATGGATCAACGAAGCGCTGAATGTTGATCCAGGTTACCTGTATCTCCATCATACAATGATGCAGGCCAAATGGCGTCAGTATATTGAATGTACGAGCATGAAAGGGGAAATCTAAATAATACATAAGGTTGAACTGAAATCTGAAAGAAACACTTACCTCAGCTTTACTCACCTCATGGATACTCAACTCAATGCAAAAATAAACAACAATAAAGATGCAGTTTGTATAAAGCATTTAAAACTGTAGATAACATCTCAAAGTATTGGAAAATACAATAATATCTGAGTTGTATATAAGAATACAAAAATAAACTCTGTTTGGGAGATTCTCTAACCGACAACCATCACTATGAGCTATGTGATGATACAACGTCTTGCCTACGCTGCCAGAACTGTCCTATAACATGTCGGGATATAGAAGGCCTCAACTAAGTGGGTCCACTATTCTATGCTAAAAAGCATTAAGGAATAAAAAGTATGACCCTTTCTACCCACATTGGCTACATGATTTATGGAGACTTGAGTTTTTATGAACTCGTCCCCATATCGGTGCTCAATACTACTCCAAAAATATACTCAGCTCATATGTTTAAAAACATAACTCTTTCTCTGTGGTTTGAGGTTATTACTTAAAAGCTTATCTCTTAAATGAGATGAAATTCAAAACTACTCATGAAAACTCATTTGGAAATCGGTGTTTCCTCTCATCTTAAATGTGAAAACATTTGCTCTTTGGGAATACTTAGTCCCCATATGACATTTTAAAGAAAATAAACTTGGCTCTATTCTTTCTCAATCTCAATGCTTAAGTCTTAAAATAAGTTTAAAAGATTTGTAAAAGACTTCTTAAAATGACTCAAAGAACTCTCAAGACTTGACTATTAACTCTACCTTGAATTTGAATTATGAATTCAAGGTTATGATTTATGATAGGAAGGATATCGTGATGATTAGGAGTGTTTTTAGATAGTTAATCATGAGAAATGGTCGAAAAAACACTGTCTGGGAGCAAGTCCGCGATACAGAGATGCATTTTAATATTTGGTCGCAAAATAATTTTTGAGACAGTGGGGTCCGCGATCTCTCCGCGATGCGGAAAGGGATTCTTTGCACTAAGGGAGCAAGTCCGCGACGCGGACTTTCGTGCCAGATTCTGTCCGACTTTTCCCTTTTTCATTTTCTAACCCCAATTCGCCTAAATTTGATTTTTTTTTTCATTTTCTCTTTAGATTCAGATACCTAACACATGTACACAAGAATCTAATCAAACCCAACTCTAAAATCGACACGATTTCCTCAAGAACTTATCAATCTCATCTTAACACAAGAACGAAAGTCAATTTCAAGAACACAATTCAAGAACATCAAACCTTGAACTTTCTAGAAAGAATTCAACGCTGAAATTTACATGATTGACGCGTGGGTGAACGAACCCAACGCTATGTGAACTCACATACCTCTTAGGATCGAACCATTGGCGAAATCCACAACGAAATCCTCAAGAACTGGATGAAATCTTGACCTTTCTCCTCTGTTCTCGTCTTTTCTCTTCTTGAACTCTTTTCTAAAATCCCTAGCGTTAATTTATAATACGTAAACTAAACCAAATCAGTTTAGAACCCAAATAAATTACTAAAAATGAATTAAACTTATTGGGTAAGGAAAAGACCAAAATACCCCTCTTAAATCTGAGTGACTTTCCTTATCGGGACCGCCCGACTTCAAACGGGCATATCTCTTTCATACGAGCTAAAAAATTAGCAAACTTGGTGGCGTTGCAAAGATAATTCAAAGACCTTTCATTTGATACCTTATAGCTCACCTAACTCATCCTATACTAAAAGTTATGGTCGTTTGAAGTTGACCCAAATCTTATACTTAGCATAACTTGCCAAAATTTTCAAATTTAATCTTTCCAAAAATAGTTTCTTTCTAATTCTAGTTCTTTCAAATACCGAGGTTTTACAACATCAATATAAAATAAGAGATAAATATTTATCAAACTCAATAATAAAAGAATTATATGAAAAATATAATAAGTAGGCGTTTGGTCATGCGATACCATATCACGATATGGAATCAGCGTTTGGACATGCTATTTTATGCTGATTCCATCTCATGATTCCATATCATGAGATGTGATTTCATATTCTCCAAAAACCATGATATGAGAATTTCATATCATGATTTGAGATATTTTTAATACAAAAATTGATCTACAAGTTTATATTTTGTTTAAACAACTCCACATTTATATCTATTAACCATTTATTTTATATGTAAATAAAATTTATAATGACATCATTACTTTTTAAAATTTATTATTCTCACCGACATAAAATTTATTATTCTCACCAACATATAGTCACTTTAACTCACACCAACCGATGTTGAGTAATATTAAAGACTAGTACACTAAAATTTATGTTCAATTTTTTTATTGAATTAAAGTTTGATGAATTAAAGTTTGATGAATTAAAGTTAGATGAAACAGTTACTTAAGTGGAGAACAAATAGCAATGTAATAATTTATTATGCAATTTTATAAATTTTTGTTTATTTGGTAAGATTGAATAAACAATTGGGGCTATTTTAAAAGTTTTACAACGTTATGTGAACTCACATAAGTATCCATCTCTTATCTAGTTAGAAGCTGAAAATAATTTCTTCTAACATAAGGTACATGTACAATGCATTCTTTGAATTAATATCTTATCTCTACCAAAAGAAATGCTTGAGTAGTCCTAAGTGGGTCCGTAAAGTGTATTGAGAATTTTAGATATAATATATTAAATAGATCATAATATGTCGAATAATCCTAAATAATAAAATTCAGGGTTCATTTTATACATATATATTCATGCATCTCAAATAGCCAATCGATGGGATTAGAGAACTACTTATACACTACACATGTACAATGACTGATTATTCACTCCATAAACTTATATAGACCTAACTCAGACGGAGAGTCTACGGTTAGTTTAAGTCAAGTGAAAATCACTCTAGATACATTGATCCAATCATGTATTACTCAGTCTAGGAGAGTTAATACACATTATCAAAACTAGCGATTAAATACATAGTGACTTGTATTAATTTCATCTGATATGGAGGAAGGTCTAAGCCAACACATGATACTAATACTTCACTACTATTTAATCTTGACAATCAAGGGATGGACCCATATAACCAAATATGACCAAAAACTCATATATCAATCCGAAAGAAAATATTTCTTACTAGGTCGTTCTTATGAATCTACCAAATTTCAAATCAATCAGAGTCATTTTTTTGCGAATTCAAAACTATGATCAATTTGGTTGAAAACGTTGTTTGGCCAAAATTGAATTTCAGATTTTTCCGTTCAGTAGTTCTTATCACATATTATCATTTGTAAAATAGATACACGAATCGAGAACAAAGAACAAATAACAAAATTCTTAAAATTATTTACATTATCTGAGTACTATTTTTTTTAAAAAAAAATATTATGTATACATTGAATATTAAAATTCAAAACACACCTCATAGATATCCATGCATCTTGAACGATAAATTTTGATTGAAAAATAACAACTCATACAACATACATATGTGTTGTCAGATATTCACTCTAATAAATTTAAAGCAAAATCTAACTCAGATGGAGAGTATATGTTAAATTAAGCCAAGTGAATATCATTATCCTTAGATCCATTGATCCAATCATATATTACTCCGGTAGAGAGAGTCAAGGCATATTATCTCTTAGAATAGCTTATAAACGATGTCACACCCCTTTTTTACACGGCGGAAGGGTTTTTCTAATTTAAGTGACAACATTGAATAGGGATTATTTTTATTTTTTCAGAGTCGCCACTTGGAATTGAGTTATGGTGTTCCAAGTCATCTTTTTTTTGAATCCCTAATCAAAAGGAAATGACTCTTTATTTTGGTCTGCGAACTAGAAATTCGGGTAAGGAATTTTGTTGACCGAGGGGAAGGTATTAGACATCCCTCGAGTCCCATGGTTTTAGCATGGTCGCTTTTATTGATTTCTACTTACTTTTAAATTATTTTTGGATATATTTTATATGCTACAGTTTCGCTAATATTTTTATTGCTGAACTTTTATTTGGTCTCAACCTAGATGCGTAACTGCATTCTTGGTTTTGATATTTAATATCTTCAAAGCATAATTGATTTCTTCTCTCGAGTGTGTACCTAATATTCTATGTCTCACACCTTGATTTTAATTAAATAAAATATTTTATTAGAATAATTTTACCAAGGTGTGTCACCACATTCTTGAATTTCCTTTAAGTGTTTCAAAAAAAGACGTGTAACCACATTCTTAATTGAAACAAATATTTTTTTTTAACATGCCTAAAATTCATCTAATGTTATAAGAAAATATTAGTTCTTTATGAATAAAATCAAATAAAACAAAATAAATCTAAACTTCTAGGATACAATATAAAATTTTGGATTATTTTGTATTCTTTTATTTTTATTTACTCTTAAAGTTAATGTTAAAATTAGGCCTACAAATATTATATTTTTATTTTAATCTTAAAGTTCATGGCAAAATTAAGCACACGCATATTGTAATTTCTTATTAATCCAACAAAACAATGACGAATTGCTAAAATAAATCTCATTCTTTGTTTGATAAATAAAACAACAATAATTTTATTTATTTATTTATTTTAGCCTAACAACTCTTACTTTATCATTATTAGCATCAAAATCAAGAAAAGAACAACGTCATGACCCGTTCATTTTAAGAGATCACAACTAATGAATAAAAATAAATAAATAAAAATAACCACCAAATAAAAATACTTTCATTCATTAACGAGATATAACACTTAACACATTCTTCATTTTAATCAAATTATGAATAAAACAAAAGTGTAAGAAAACATATCACATAGTTACATCGAATTCCATGAATAAATAATAGAAATAAGATAAAGTTTAACCTTAAATAGAGAGAATAAGTACCACAAAATCTTGACCGAAGCTCGATTAAAACACCCACGAATCTTTTGTTGTTGTGCGTGGGTATTGGTGAGGGTCTTTCGTTTTGGTTTTCTGTTTTTTCTTCTTTCCCTCCGTGAGATCTTTTTGGTGTATTGGATTTTTTGGGTGAATGTATTTGTTTTTGGTTTTCTGTCTTTGTGTGTTGCCGGTTTTTTCGTTTTTTTTTTACCTTCATTTTTCTGTACGTTTTGTTTTGTGTTGTGTATGTTGATATAGTAGTTGTAGTATGTATATAGGTGTAAGGGAGGGGCTGTATGTGTGTGTGGAGAGGGAAATGGTTGGGGTAGTGGAGGAGTAAATGGGGTAAGGGTACGTGTAGTGGGGTAGTGTGGGTAGTTTAGGTTATTATTTTTTAGATTAAATATATATATAAATTATAATAATAATATAAAAATTAATTAATTATTTTGAACTAATAAAATATAAAAAAAGTCAAATAGTTAGTCTAAATTTATAATTAAGAAATACTAGCTTAGTTATTAAAATTAAAAGAAAACATATGTTTTTTTGTAGTTTTCAAAAAACTTACTAAAATATGATGAAAAATTAAATATTTAATGTAGACGTAGAAGAAATATTTAAGGAATAAAAATAGCGTAAAACCTTATGTTCGGTAAAAAATTACGTGTCTACAGTTTGTCCCTCTTTGACTGGAAACACGAAGAGTTTTCAGACAAAGAAGTAGACAAAGTTACAAGTTTTGACCGGACTCTTATTTGAAAGGGAAAAAATGCGATCGAGTCTTGGTTTTGGACATCCTACATAGCCCGGGTTATAAGGGAATCAGGTCACATGTAGTTCAAGGAGATGAGGTGATGAGTTGGAAGTTAAGGGAGGTTCCATCGAGGCTTCAGGTCGCGGCTCCTATCTTCACATAAAAAGATGAAAGTTAAAAACGAAAATAAAAGTACTTGCTCCTATCTATGCAACTTCTCTTGAGTCTTGACTTTCAGATATCACCTTGATTTTTCGGGTGAGCATCTTGATCTTGAATTGAATTTTGAGGCTTAACTTGCAACTTAGAGTGAGCTTTTAACATTCTTAAAAATGACAATTTGAAAATGTTCTTGAACTGCTACATGCATTGAAGAAGCTGATTCTGGCTATCATGGGGATTGATCATTCTGAAAACAGTTGAAACTTTGTTCTTAAATTTCAAATCCATGTTTCGCTTGAAGAAACCTGAAAACCATCACAAACAAAAGAAATAAACAAAAATTTTACCCCAGTTTTCACTGAATTTTTTTTGTGAGTTATTAGGAAATATGAATTTCAAAAAAAATAAACTCAGACTAGGAAGTGTTTATCCTAGGAGAAAATAAAAAATAACGTCTCAGACTAGGAAGTGTTTATCCTAGGAGAAAGTAACCAAATCTCATTATGTAGGAGGGTCCTGCTAATCCCATTCTCCAGGAGGGTTATGCTAATCTAAATCTCATTATGTAGGAGGGTCCTGCTAATCCCATTATGTAGGAGGGTCCTGCTAAACTAAATCTCATAATGTAATAGGGTCATGCTAATCCCATTATCTAAGAGGGTCTTGCTAAACTAAGTCTCATTATGTAGGAGGGTCCTGCTAATCCCATTATGTC
>JAJONR010006828.1:0-24382 GCA_029582245.1 Solanum etuberosum | reverse complement strand
ATCTTTGTAACTGAGTCTTATTAGTCAGTATATCAGGAAATTTAGAAGCAAATTCAATACTTTTGTTTATAGGATTAATTTTTCCTTTCTCAATATAATGTCCTAAAAATCTAACCTTTGTTTGGAACAGTGCCATTTTTGGACTAGAGATAACTAGGATATTACTCAGAATGCTGTGTATACTCTTGTTCTTAATATCATCATCTAAGATTTTGGAGCATAGTATATTAGTTGAATTGGAAGCTTAATTAATTAATCAGTTACTAATTAATAACAATTTTACTCTAGAATGACCAATTTTGTCAAATATTTATTTTTGTAAAAGTATTTCTTTTCAATTTAATCAATTCTTACTATTTAATAAAGAAATTGGTTAGAACTGAAATATGCTAGATTTGTGCAAGAAACTTGGCTAGTCAAGTCCCGTAAAATCAACAAATACATGTGTGTCACATAGGCAAACACATGAACTGTGCTTCTTCATCTTTAATCCTACCCATCCATATCAATCCGATGGTCATAATTAATTCAACAGTTTAACCATTATTTATATACTAGATAATGAAACACATGTTTATGGACCTAATATTGTCATACTAAATTGTATTATATGTATTTAATTTTCTTGAAAAATTAATCATAAGTATTTCAGAGCACGACATCGAATGTATTACACTTTACAATAAATTTTCTTTTCAATTTCTATAAAATTAAATAAAACTTATAAATTTTTGCAGTTAATATAGTTAAAGATTTAAGAAATATTCTCTCATACTCAATTTAATATTATGTCAGACACATTCATCAAATTAAATAACTAATTTCAGTGGTATATTTTAGATATTGTATATGAAAATTTTACAATAAATATATTAAGATAATAAATATTATTTGTATTAGTACATTTTTGTTATATTTTGTAAATATAGACGAGTGAAGAGGTGAAGCGACATTTATCACCTACTTGATGAAAATTAAAATGAACCATATTATTTTGTATAACATATTCTCTCTAACCCAATTATGTGGAACAATTTCTTTTTTAGTTCGTCTTGAAAAGAAGGTCACCCTTCCATAATAGAAAATAATTCAACTTTAAAATTCTCCTTTTGACCTTAATGAAATGATTTATAGTCATACAAATGGTCAATGAGTATATTAGACCACAAATTTCTAAAGTTTTCCTTTTACATAAACTTTGTATTCAGAAAAATGATGTCACATAAATTGAGACGGAAGGGAGTAACAAAAGATGATGGAGGAGTAAAAGAATACTATGTTTTACTTAATATCTTATATAGTAAAAAAATGATAAAACAATTAACAACAAAGAGAGATTTAAGGGGGTTTACATACATGATGACACAATATACTACCTCAAACAAAGAGAATCTAAAAGGCATTACAAAGACTATAATTATAGAAAATATAGTAATTCAATAAAGTTGTGATAATTATATTATATATAACTCGTTTTAATTAAATGACATTAACGGGTGATAAGTTAATATATATTAAAATATTATTTCACATAAATTTGATATTTTTTTTAATATTTTCAATAAGAAAATAGAAAATCTTCTCTACCTAATATAATATCATATCATATCATATAATATATATATATATATATATATATATATAAGAGAACCATAGGTCCGCCTACGTGGGGCCTGATGGGGTCGTAAAATCTTGACACATTTGACGCTCAAAACTAAGGATTAATGCTAGAACTCGAGTGTTTTTATGTGGATATGATTTGTTTGGTAATGTTTGAACAGGTAAAACACTTGGACGCGGGAGATAGAAAGGAAGAAGAAAATGATTCTGAAACATGCACCACGGAGCCCAGACGGGTCGTGCTCATGATGACGAGCCGTCAGGAGGCTCGTGGGGTTGAAGCAATGTCAGCAGGGCAAGCTAAATTTGATCAAGTAAAGACCACGGAGACTATAACGGACCGTGGTCTCTTTCACGGTCCGTCCTGAACTTCGTGAAGAAGTCTAGTGTACAGGCTTTGAAGAGCTAAGTTTTGGTATGGCTAAGTAAGGACCACAGACACCCAGATGGGTCGTGTCCCTCATGATGATTCATGTTGCAGCTCTTGAAGGTCAACTAGTGTGAAGGCCTTGAGGAACTATATTTTGGTATAGCTAAGTAAGGACCACAAACACCCAGACGGGTCGTGGTCCCCTTGACGGTTCGTACTATGGTTCGTGAAAGATCAGGACAAAAAGGGTCTCACACTGTCTAAGTGTGAGACCACGGAAGGCCTAACGGGCCATGCAGCTCTTGACGGACCGTCTTACTGTCCGTGACAAGTCTCGACAATTCAGTCCTACTTCGAGTAGAACTCTTTTTAGGCAGACTATTTGAATTAATTAGGTTTTATTTTTGAATTATCTCTTCATAGCTGGAACGATAGACTACTTTCCTTATTCACTACTTTTGGTTTTATCGATTAACATTAGATCGAGACTTGAAGTTTGATTTTGTGTTTGAATGTCAAGCTTTCTTTGAATTTTCAATCTTCGTAAGTCATCTCTTTTAATGTATTCAATACTTATTTTTGCTTATTCAATTGAAGGCATGAGTGGCTAAATACCACAACTAGGGTTGTGAGAACTATGACAGTAATCTAAGTGTAGATTCAAAGAACGAGTAGAGTGTGATTATTATTTGCAAAATATAATTCATACTTTTGTTATTCATTCTTTCTAATGAGTGCATGCATTAGAACTTTCCTGTATCTATCAATTGTTCGAGAGAAAATTGGTAGTTAGGAAAAAGTTGAATTAATCTATTGGTTTGGAGTGAATGTTCGAGTTCAAGAGAAGATAATTTTGACCCCAAAATATGCGAGGAGGGTAAAATAAGATAATACTCTAAGACCGAGAGGATTCGAGTGGAAATTATCTAACAAGACTGAGAGGTGTTCGACACATTTAACTTGCTGGTAATTTGTAAAGAAATAATCACTCAAACCTTGTTCACGAATCAACACTAGATGTAACGTCATGGGAAACACAACCATTGTTTCATTCATTTATCATCACAATATTGAAGTTAAAATCCTGTTACTTGTGTTAATCTAAGTATTATAACAAATTTTAGTTACTTGAACATTAAAACCAACCCCATTTTACATTTCGTAATTACTTTCTTTAGCAAATAATAACAACAGTAGAATAAAAGCGACAATGAAACTATTTCTATAAGTAAATTCTATGTGGGATCGACGTCAACTCACCTTGAGTTCTATAAATTGACTTCGATCATTTATACTTCTTAATTGAAATGTAAGTTTGGACGTATCAAATTTTGGCGCCGCTGCCGGGGAATTTCAATTCAGAAATATTTTACTAGCATTTATTCTAATGGTAGTTATATTTCCTAATTTTACGTCTTGTCTTTGTCTGTGTCTTTGACATGTAAGTTCAATAGTGTATGCCAAATAGCAGAAGTAAGGGAGCTCCATTGATTCCTTACGATCAAGAACTTAGAAAGACTATCCGCAAGATTGTGAACGCACATGAACTTGAGGCTCAGAGGCAAAGACAACTGCTAGAGGTGCTCACCATAACGCTATGAATGACCCACCTAGGGTGGTGGAGGAACATGAAGGAGTACAAGAGATAGCTCCTCCCCACCGACAACCATTAGCTACAAGGGGTCGAGCACATCAACCAGCTCATATGGTTTTCGAAGAGGATGACTTGACTTGGATGGAGCCGAAGACACCGGAGCAATAGTGCTACCTGCATTACCTCCAGGTGTGAAATTCATAATTACCAGCACGATGATACAGCTGCTGAACTTGAAGGAAATTTTTAGAGGTACGGTTGGTGATGATGCCCATCAGCACGTAATGAACTTTGTAGCAATATGATGGATCATATAAAATACTAGACAATTGGGTAGATTTCATAAGAGAAGTTGAGAATTTCTTTAGACTCAATGGATGGAATGGGATCCATTGATGAATTTCTCACATACCTTGTGTAATCTATGCCTTAGAATTAGGGAAGAGAACTTGGAGCTAGAAGAACCCTAACTTTCCTTTGAGATCCTTGGAGAAAATTTGGAGAAGAAAGCCTTGAGGGATTTTGGGTTTTGAGTGAATGAGAGGGAGTAGGATAATTTGACTAGTAAAATCAGTTATAGGACTTAGTTCTAGGGCCAATATAACATAGTTTAGGTGTAGAAAGGGTAGCAAAAGACCCAAATAATCCTAACTCAGAAACTGTCGGAGGGACTCTACGGACTAATCTATGGCCCGTACAACACTCTACAAACCATCCTCGTCGTCTGTAGAACCATGTTCTTGAGACCAAAAATCCAATCAATTTCCACGAGCACTTCCTACGGTCTATAAACCCTTTTACAGTTCGTAGACCTTTCTACAGGCCAAAGAAACAAACCGTAGAACCCTAGGTTTCAAAAATACCTCACAAAATTTGGAACCCTTCCTACGACCACTTTCTATGGGTTGTACATACTTCTAAGGACAGTCTTGGTGATCCATAGGATTTTTTCTAGGAGTTGTCAAATTTGCAATTTCTCACCCAACATCCACGACTGCCTTCCTACAGTCTATAGGTCCTTTTACGGTCCTCAGGTAAGCTCATAGGAATATCATCAGTAGCCAATTTATTTAGAGTTCCCTTTCCAACTCAACGTACCAAGTTGTGAGGTGTTACAATATCTCTCCGTTGGGAACATTCGTCCTCGAATGTGACTCAAGCTCGAATGAATAGAGTAGGGAAAAAGATCTAACAATCCAACATGAATGAAAATCATATCAAAATGCACATAAACAAGGAGTGATCGACCCAGCGCTAAAACATACACTCAAAAATCAAGTTTTCATGAACATGCATGCATATGGAAATATGAGAATACCTAAAACGCATGAATTTGAAAGAGTAAACATGAGGAACTACAACCTCAAGCTAAAACAAGTATAGACGGAAAGAGATGAGGATAGTTGGACATCATATTGGCTTCGGCCTACCAAGTAGCACCCTCAATGAATTGATTCCACAAAAAAAAACATTCACGAAAGTAACTTTTTTGTTTGTCAACTTCTGGACTTTATGATCCAAGATTTCAACTGGACCTATTCATAAGAAAGACTTTCCTTAACACCAACACTCTTCAATGGCACAATAGAAGTAGGATCACCAATACAGTTTTTCAATAACTAAACATGAAACACCAGATGCACTGATGCAAAATCAGAAGGAAAATTCAACTCATAGGCTACCTTATGAAAAAGCCTCAAAATCTGATATGGGACTACATAACGGGGACTAATCTTCTTTTTCTATCTAAATCTCATCATACCCTTCATAGGTGAAGTTTTCAAATAAAATCAATCATCAACATCAAATTCAAGCTCTAACATTCTAACGCCAGCAAGATATTTTTGTCGACATTGAGTCATTTTCAACCTTACTCTTATGAGTCAAACCTTCTCCATAGCTTCATGAACCAAATAGGGCCCTATCAAAGAAATCTAACCAACTTTAAATCAACTAATAGGATACCTACACATCCTACCATAGAGAGCCTCAAATGAGCCATGTAAATACTTGAGTGATAACTATCACTATAAGAAAATTAAATCAAAGGCAAATGATTATCCCAATTAACCTTTAAGTGTCACGACCCATGGTAACCCCTAGGCGTAACATGGAATATAGGATCCCGAGAGGCCCCATACAAGCCACTTAGCATTCATAACATAATAAATAGAACAAAAGAGATAAAGAACAACATTTCAAGTCCAATAATTTAATAAAAATAAAGTGGAAGTCTATACAGTTGTCTCATTAGCCATCTAGTACATACGAATGGAATTTGGGCCTAGCCCATACATCATGTCCAAAACTTAAAGTAACGAAGAAAACTGAGAACAATTGTAACACCCCAGAAATTAGTAGGCTAAACTAGAGGTAAATGTGAGGGTTAACATAAATAAAGAAGGGAAAGGGCCAAGGGAGAGGGCTAGGGAAACCTACCTTGGAGTAGGCAATGCCCCACCTACCACGCCCACAACCACGGCTCGTGGTCAAGACCACAGCCCTTGGTGGGGCTTGTGGTGAGCTAGGCAGTAGCCTCCCAAAATCTGCCCAAATTAAGCTCCTCTTCACGAGCCTCTTTACGGCTCGTGGTGAAGACCACGACTCGTGGGAAGGCTCGTGGAGGAGATTTGGGGGTGTGAGGGTGGAAAGTAAGTGGCAAGTCACTGCCTCAAGGCCCAGGAGAGGGACTACAACTCGTGGCAAGCACCACGGCTTGTGGAGCCCTCTGTGAAGATGCCTTGTGCTTGTGGGATAAAGGAACTTGTTGCCTAGCCACGGCCTCAAGTCCACGAAGGAGACTATGGCTCGTGGTCATGACCAAGGCTTGTGGGACCCCACGTGAGGCCTGGGCAGCCCATTTAAATGAAGGGTGTTTTGGGTCTTTTCCGGTTTTGGTCCAACTTAAGTGAGGTCGTTTTGCCTTAACTTAGGGTCCCTATATAAGTCATTTTAACCCAAAATTCCACCTAATTCAACTCATTATTTCCTAAACCCAAATAAATCCCCAAAGTTCATCTTCTCCAAATATTCTCTCTCTAGAACTTGAAGAAGAAGAAGAAGAAGGAAGTTCAAGCTAGGGTTTAAGGAGCAAGGTTCTTCAAATAAATTTAATTGGGCCTTGTTGTTAAGGTATGGTAGCTTTCATCCATGGAGTCCCTTCAAAATCCCAATTTCAAAAGATAGAAATCCCCCAATGTTAGGGTTTGATTACAAAGTCATGGGTTCCCTTCAAACTCGATTCTAATGATTGAATTACATTATATTAAGCATGAATTGATGATTTCCTATGGTTTTTATGATGTATCCCCAAGAACCTATGAAATTCTCATATTTCTCAATTGTTATCTTATGATGTGGGTCTTTGTTGATGAAAGAAGAATGTTATGAAATTATGCATGTAGTGATTGGGTTACTTGAATTATGATGATATCCATGTCTAATGTTTGAGTTCTAGATGTGTTGATTAAAAGTGAGCTTTGAACCTTGAAAGGGCAAAGTATGAGATTTATGCATGTTTATGAAATCTATGTAAATGCTTTAAGAACACTTTCAGAGTGAAGTGTCTATGATTATGATGTAGTTGTTGTGTTGTTGAAGGGATATTCTCATATACACACCTATGCATGAATATGATATGATGTGAAAGGTTTTCTCACATAATGAAGATTCTAAGGTTGAAAGGATTTCTTACCTAAATGAATCTAAGACTTATATGTAGACATGGACGGTGAAAGGTTATTCTCACGCATAATCTAAGAGCTATCTTATAAATTGAGCATGGATTGAGTGTCAAGACATTCTTCCATGAATATGAATTAAGTCAAGACTTAATAAGTACTCCGTGGGAATTAACGCTTAGCACAGAGTGGATATTGAATATGAGATGAAAGCTTTTACGTAAGTTGAGTCCGGCTTCCAAATGGGATCCTTATACGCTAGTTTAGTCCGGGTTCCCAAGTGTATCTCATGAGATGGAGACCTTTTACGCAAGTCGAGTCCGAGTTTCTAGTAGCAATCTCCTTATCACATAAACTATGTGCCCCCATAGGTTATTAGCTAGTGGATCCACCTAAGCTAAAGTTATCGGTTCTACCTTAGGCAAGTAGACCAACCCTTTTCGGTGAGGGAGTCACCGGATTCCATGTTAAGCTCACATGGTCTAATGTCGGTTAAGGCTTAGTCGCACAATAAGAACAAGAATATGAATTATGAACTATGGTTACTCAATAAGCTTTGTATATGAGTTTCAAAGGCTTTAAAGATGGTGATGACTATGTTGGCTATGCTTTTATGACTTATGCTCTCTAAAATTTTAAATCGTGTTTAACTTAGTAAATTGCATGCTTTCAAATGAAATGTCTTTTTTAGCATGTTTTCAATATTTTTTTGTGCATGGCTATCATGCTTAGTGCATTTTTGTACTAACACCTACTTTTCCTACATTTTTCCCAAGTGTAGGGTCTGGTTCTTGAGGTGATCATTATAATGTCTAGAGCTTGGACTTGAGTATCTTCCGAGCTTGGTGATTCCTCATGGTTCGAGGACGGCGTTTTTCCTATGTTTGTAGTTTCTTTCATGTGTTTCCCTTTTTGAACATGTTGTATGGGCTAGGCCCTATTTCATTCAAACATTATAATAGATGGCTATGTTGAGATTTAGTATATAGACTTCCACCTTTCTTTTATGAAAATTTTAGATTTGAAATGCGTTTTTACTCTTATCATTCTATTGCTTATGTTATGAAGACTAAGTGGCTTGTATGGTGTCCTTCAGGGTTCCATATGCCATGTTACATCTAGGGGTACCCCTGGGTCGTGACAAACTTGGCATCGGAGTAGAAGGTTTAAAATGATTCTAGGATTATGTCTCATAAGCCACGTCTAGTAGAGTCTTAATCATGAGTGTGAAGTGCACCACATTTATGAATAAGAAGCTACAAGATGCTTAGGAAAGTCCACTTCTTTTATTACTCTTAAGTCGTGCGAAAGAGTTTAATTCTATACGGTCTTTCTCCTAATCCTTACTCGATGGTCTACATGATATGACTACTCGAAGGGCTTTCACTAGAAGGAATGAGGAAGACAATGAGAATCAAGGAGCTCCTCCTCAAGCTCCTCAAGCTCCGATAGATCCTTTGGCTGAAAATATGATAAATATGGAGGTTAGGACGGCTTTTCGAATGTTGGCCCAAGCTTTGGAGGCTCAAGCCAATAGAGAGGTTGTAGCTCCTGTGAATCCTAATGTGAATTCGGCAGCTTCAAGAGTGAGGGACTTTGCAAGGATGAACCCTCCGAAATTTTATGGCTCCAAAGTGGAGGAGGATCCTAAAGGGTTTATCGACGAGTTCTATAAGATACTTGCAGTTATTGGGGTGACTTCGGTAGAGAAGACGGAGTTAGCCGCTTACCAATTGAAAGATTTTGCTCAAGTGTGGTATGATCAATGGAAGGAAGAAAGGCCAGTAGGAGCGGGCCCCGTAAAATGGAAAGTGTTTAAATCGACATTTCTTGATAGGTTCTTTCCCCTAGAGTTGAGGGAAGCAAAGATCCAAGAGTTCATTAACCTTCGTCAAGGAGATATGAGTGTGAAGGAGTATGCCCTAAAGTTCACCCAACTATCCAAGTACGATCAAACTTTAGTGGCAGATTCGAGGGCTAAAATGAATAAGTTTGTGATGGGAGTGCCATACATGGTAGAAAAAAAATGTCGTACGGCAATACTTATCCATGACATGGATATCTCACATCTTATGGTGCATGCCCAGCATATTGAGGAATCAAAACTCAAGGAAAAGAATAGGGAGGTGAAATGAGCTAGTACCGGTGATGGAAACTTCTCCAATACTAGGTCTGATGGACAGGGTCGACCAAGGTTTAGACAAAGGTTTTCCAACCAAGGTTCCTCTAACGCTCCTCCAAGGGCAAACAAGGATAGGGTGTCCAACCCCAAACCTCAAGGAGGTAATGGTAGTGGATCGTATGTGGCTAGATCTATTTGTGTGAAGTTTGGGAGGAAGCATGATGGTAAGTGCCTAGTCAGCACGGATGGTTGCTATGGTTGTGGAAAGAGTGGTCACAAAATGAGAGATTTTCTGATGCTTAAGGTTCAAGGAAGAGAGGGCAAGTAAGCTCCTCCTAGCGGTTCAAACTCCAATGCTCCCAAGTAAAACCGCTTCTATGCTCTCCAAAATGAGGTGAAATGGAGAATTCTCCGGACGTGGTCACCGGTATGTTAAATGTTTTCCATATAGATGTGTATGCTTTGTTCGACTCCGATAATACTTTGTCTTTTGTGACGCCATATGTGGCTATGATATTTTATATACTCCCTGATGCGTTGTTAGAACCTTTTTTTGTCTCTACTCCTATTGGTGATTCTGTGGTGGCTAAGAGGGTTTATAGAAGATGCCCCGTTTTCCTATCCCATAGAGTTACTCTTGCTGATTGGTAGAGCTTGACATGCTAGATTTTGATGTTATACTTGGTATGGATTGGCTGCACTCTTGTTATGCGTCGATTGATTGTATAACTCGGGTAGTCAAGTTTCAGTTCCTGAATGAGCCTATCCTTGAGTGGAAAAGGGGAAATTCTATGCCTAAGGGCCAGTTTGTCTCATGTTTGAAGGCTAGAAAGATGATCTCAAAGGGTTGCCTTTACCATCTTGTTAGGGTGAGGGATGTAGATTCCAAAACCCCTACTCTTGAGTCGGTCCCCATTGTAAATGAGTTTCCAGAAGTATTCCCAGATGATCTACACGGTATTCCTCCCGAGCGGGAAATAGACTTCGGTATTGACCTTCTCCCAGATACGCAACCTATCTCAATTCCTCCTTATAGAATGGTCCTGACTGAGTTAAAAGAGTTGAAAGACTTGTTAGATAAGGGCTTCATCCGGCTGAGTATCTCGCCATGGGTTCTCCCGTGTTTTTTGTTAGAAAGAAAGATGGATTTCTTAGCATGTGCATTGATTATCGTCAGTTGAACAAAGTGACCATTAAGAAAAAGTATCTTCTTCCAAGGATAGATAATTTATTTGATCAGTTACAAGGGGCGAGTTATTTCTCAAAAATTGACCTTAGGTCGGGTTACCACCAATTAAGGGTGAGAGGCGAAGATATTCCAAAAATGGCTTTTAGGACCCGGTATGGTCATTATGAGTTTTTGGTTATGTCGTTTGGGTTGACTAATACTCCGGCGGCATTTATGGACTTGATGAATAGGGTGTTTAGACAATACCTTGACATGTTTGTGATTGTGTTCATTGATGACATTTTGATCTATTCAAGGAGTGAGAATGAGCATGTTGACCATTTGAGAATTGTGTTGCAAGTTCTTATGGACCATCAACTTTTCGCAAAGTTTAGCAAGTGTGAATTTTGGTTAAGGTCCGTGGCTTTCCTTGGTCACATTGTATCAAGTAGGGGTATTGAGGTGGATCCTAAGAAGACGGATGCGGTCAAGAGTTGGCCAAGAACTCTAACTCCTTCCGACATTAGAAGCTTTTTGGGTTGGGCCGGTTATTATAGAAGGTTTGCTGAGGGATTTTCTTCCATTGCCTCCCCGATGACGGCTTTGACTCAAAAGAAGGCTAAGGTCATTTGGTTGGAAGCTTGTGAGAAAAGTTTCCAACAGTTGAAAGATAGGCTTACTTCCGCTCTGGTGTTAACATTACCGGAAGGTACGGATGGCTTTGTGGTCTATTGTGATGCCTCTAAAGTTGGGTTGGGATGTGTGCTTATGCAAAATGTTAAGGTGATTGCCTATGCTTTGAGGAAACTTAAAGTCTATGAGAAGAATCATCCTACCCATGACCTTGAGTTAGCGGCGGTAGTTTTTGCCTTAAAGATTGGGAGGCATTACCTATATGGGGTTCATGTTGATGTGTTTACCAACCACAAGAGCTTACAATATGTGTTTAGTCAAAAGGATTTGAATCTTCACCAAAGGAGGTGGCTTGAATTAATGAAGTATTATGACATGAGTGTTCTTTATCACCCCGGCAAAGCCAATATGGTAGAAGATTCTCTTAGTAGGTTGTCTATGGGAAGTTTTTCTCATGTGGATGATGATAAGAAAGAGTTGGTTCGGTATGTTCATAGGTTGGCCCGGTTAGGTGTTCAGTTAGTGGACTCCACCAAGGGTGGTGTCATGGTTCACAATGGGTCCGAATCATCTTTTGTGGTGGATGTGAAATCTAACCAAAGTCTTGATCCTATTTTGATTGAATTGAAAGAGGCGGTATTTAAGAAATCCCTTGAGGCTTTCTCCCAAGGGCGAGATGGTGTACTTAGATACCAAGGTCGTTTATGTGTTCCTAATGTCGATGACTTGAGAGAGCTAATCTTGTCGGAAGCTCATAGTTCTCGGTATCTATTTATTCGGGAGCCACCAAGATGTACCGTAACTTGCAGGAAGTCTATTGGTGGAATAGGATGAAGAAAGATATTGCGGAGTTTGTGGCTAAGTGTCCTAATTGTCAACAAGTTAAGGTTGAGCATCAAAGTCCGGGAGGTTTATCCCAAGATATAGGTATTCCCACTTGGAAGTGGGAAGAGGTAAATATTGACTTTATTTTGGGTTTGCCTCGCACCCGGAGGCAACATGACTCTATTTGGGTTATTATAGATCGGATGACAAAATCGGCTCACTTTATTCCCGTCAAGGTTTCCTATTCGGCGGAGGACTATGCTAAGTTGTACATAAGAGAGACGGTGAAGTTGCATGGAGTGCCTTTATCCATTATTTCCGATTGTGGCCCTCAATTCACTTCTCACTTTTGGAGGTCTTTTCAAAAAGGTTTAGGCACCAAGGTTAAGCTTAGCTCGGCTTTTCATCCCCAAAATGATAGGCAAGCGGAGCGTACCATCCAAACTTTGGAGGATATGTTAAGGGCATGTGTGATTGACTTTAAGGGTAATTGGGATGACCATTTGCCATTGGTAGAGTTTGCCTACGATAATAGTTATCACTCAAGTATTGGTATGGCTCCATTTGAGGTTTTACATGGTAGGAGGTGTAGATCTCCTATATGTTAGTTCGAAGTGGGGGAAATTGCTTTGATAGGTCCCGAATTTGTTCTAGAGGCCATGGAGAAAGTCTGACTCATTAGAGAGAGATTGAGAACGACTAAAAGTTGGCAAAAGTTTTATGCCGATGTGAGGAGAAGGGATCTAAAATTTGAGGTTAGCGATTGGGTCTATTTGAAAATCTCACCCATGAAGGGTGTGATGAGATTTGTCAAGAAGGAAAAACTTAGTCCCCGGTATGTAGGCCCATACCAAATTTTGAGGTGTATTGATAAAGTTTTCTATGAGTTAGATTTGCCAACTGAGTTGGGTTCAGTGCATCCGGTGCTTCATGTTTCTATGCTCAAGAAGTGTGTTGGAGATCCGCCATCCATAATCCCCTTAGAAGGGTTGGGGGTTGATGAAATTCTTTCATATGAGGAAGTTCCGGTAGAGATTCTAGACCGGCAAGTTAAGAGGTTGAGAAACAAGGAAATAGCTTCCATGAGGGTTTTATGGAGGAATCATCTAGTTGAGGGTTCTACTTGGGAGGCCGAGGCCAATATGAAGTCCTGCTATCTTTATCTTTTTCCTTCTACTCCTATTCTAGCTTGAGGTAAGTAGTTCCTCTTGAGTTTTCCTCGTTTTGGGAGTCATGTGCGCTATTTGAGTTTTTCCATGATTTCCCTATGTTATGCATGTTCTTGAGAAATTATGTTTAGTAAGAAAATGAGTTTTTATGATTGATTTTCCTCATGTTGTTGTGCATTAAGTAAGAGTTGCCTATATGCTTCATGAGATGAATTATTGAACATGCTTTAGTTAACCTTGTTGAGAATAAATTGCATAAAGGCTCCATGAGATTGTGTTGAGCATGCTTTTAGTTTGGAGAAGGTAATTCCTCCTATGAATATGAGAAATGTTGAGATTTCATGCATAATGGGTTGTTAGATGTAGTTCCTACTTCCTTGTGATGCATTGAGTATGTTTGAGTTGGAGTTGATGTTTTCTCCTTTGAATTGTGCATTATTTTGATGATTGCATGCATGATGGGCTGCTAGTCTTGAGTCTTTACTTCCGTAAGGTGTCTAGATCATCATTAGAGGATGAATGTTCCCAAGGGGGAGATACTGTAACACCCTGGAAATTAGTAGGCTAAACTAGAGCTGAACGTGAGGGTTAACGTCAAGTAAGAAGGGCAAGGGCCAAGGGACTGGGCTAGGGCAGCCTACCTTGGAGTAGGCACTGCCCCATCTACCACGGCTCGTGGTCTAGACCACGGCCCTTGGTGGGGCTCGTGGTGGGCTAGGCAGTAGCCTCCCCAAATCTGCCCAAAACATGCTCCTCTTCACGAGCCACTTCACGGCTCGTGGTGAAGATCACCGATCGTGGGAAGGCTCGTGGATGAGATTTGGGGTTGTGAGGGCTCAACGGAAGTGGCAAGCCACTGCCTCAAGGCCCACAAGAGGGACCACGGCTCGTGGCAAGCACCACGGCTCGTGGAGCCCTCCGTGAAGATGCCTTGGGCTTGTGGGCTAAAGGCACTTGTTACCTAGCCACTTCCTCAATTCCACGAAGGGGACCACGGCTCGTGGTCATGACCACGGCTCGTGGGACCCCACGTGAGGCCTGGGCAGCCTATTTAAACGAAGGGTGTATTGGGTATTTTCTGGTTTTGGTCCAACTTAAGTGAGGTCGTTTTGCCTTAACTTAGGGTCACTATTTAAGTCATTTTAACCCAAAATTCCACCCAATTCAACTCATTATTTCCTAAACCCAAATAAATCTCCAAAGTTCTTCCTCTCCAAATATTATCTCTCTAGAACTTGAAGAAGAAGAAGAAGAGGGAAGTTCAAGCTAGGGTTCAAGGAGCAAGGTTTTTCACATCAATTTCATTGGGCCTTGTTGTTAAGGTATGGTAGCTTTCATTCATGGATAGCCTTCATCCATGGAGTCCCTTAAAAATCTCAATTTCAAAAGATAGAAATCACCCAATGTTAGGGTTTGATTCACAAGTCATGGGTTTCTTTCAATCTCGATTCTAATAATTGAATTATGTTATATTAAGCATGAATTGATGATTTCATATGGTTTTTATGAGTTATCCCCAAGAACCCATGAAATTCTCATATTTCTCAATTGTGATCTTATGATGTAGGTCTTTGTTGGTGAAAGAAGAATGTTATAAAATTATGCATGTAGTGATTGGGTTACTTGAATTATGATGATATCCATGTCTAATGTTTGAGTTCTAGATGTGTTGATTAAAAGTGATCTTTGAACCTTGAAAAGGCAAAGTATGAGATTTATGCATGTTTATGAAATCTATGTAAATGCTTTAAGAACACTTTCAGAGTGAAGTGTCTATTATTATGATGTAGTTGTTGTGCTGTTGAAAGGATATTCTCATATACACACCTATGCATGAATATGATACAATGTGAAAGGTTTTCTCACATAATGAAGATTCTAAGGTTGAAAGGCTTTCTCACCTAATTAAATCTAAGACTTATATGTAGACATGGACGGTGAAATGTTATTCTCACGCATGATCTAAGAGCAATCTTATGAATTGAGCATGGATTGAGTGTCAAGATATTCTTCCATGAATATGAATTAGGTCAATACTTAATAAGTACTCCGTGGGAATTAATGCTTAGCACCGAGTGGATATTGAATATGAGATGGAAGCTTTTACGTAAGTTGAGTCCGGCTTCCAAATGGGATCCTTATACCCTAGTTGAGTCCGAGTTCCCAAGTGTATCTCATGAGATGGAGGCCTTTTACGCAATTTGAGTCCGAGTTTCTAGTAGCAATCTCCTTATCCATAAACTATTTGCCCCCATAGGTTATTAGCTACTGGATCCACCTAAGCTAAAGTTATCGGTTCTACCTTAGGCAAGTAGGCCAACCCTTTTCGGTGAGGGAGTCACCGGATTCCATGTTAAGCTCACATGGTCTCACGTCGGTTAAGGCTTATTCCAACAATAAGAACAAGAATATGAATTATGAACTATGGTTACTCAATAAGCTTTGTATATGAGTTTCAAAGGCTTTAAAGATGGTGATGACTATGTTGGCTATGTTTTTATGACTTATGCTCTCTAAACTCTTAGATCATGTTTAACTTAGTAAATTGCATGCTTTCAAATGAAATGTCTTTTTTAGCATGTTTTCAATATTTTTTTGTGCATGGCTATCATGCTTAGTGCATTTTTGTACTAACACCTACTTTTCCTACATTTTTCCCAAGTGTAGGGTCTGGTTCTTGAGGTGATCATTATAATGTCTAGAGCTTGGACTTGAGTATCTTCCGAGCTTGGTGATTCCTCATGGTTCGAGGACGGCATTTTTCGTATGTTGTAGTTTCTTTCATGTATTTCCCTTTTTGAACATGTGTTATGGGCTAGGCCCTATTTCATTCAAACATTGTAATAGATGGCTATGTTGAGACTTAGTGTCTAGACTTCCACCTTTCTTTTATGAAAAATTTAGACTTGAAATGCATTTTTACTCTTATCGTTCTATTGCTTATGTTATGAAGACTAAGTGGCTTGTATGGTGTCCTTCAGGGTTCCATACGCCATGTTACATCTAGGGGGTACCCCTGGGTCGTGACAACAATGAAAAATCCGGTCCTCGAAGCATAAGGACTCACCAAAGCTCGAAATCTCTCAAATCAACCTCTAGCCACGAAATGAAGGACCCTGACTGTATGACCCTACATTTGGGGTAATGTAGGCAAGAGTATGCGTTAGTAAAAAATATGTACCAAGTATGATAGCCATGCATATAAACATTTACATTATGCTAGAATAGGACATTTTCATGAGCATGCAATGATCAAGCTAAATCATGAAACTTGAGAGTTAGGAAGCATAATTCATAAAATATGATCAATGCAAGTGAACATCATCTTAAAACTTACCTACAATACTTCTTGAAGTAACCTTGATTCATCATAACTTTACTTGTTTGTAGGAAGTAACCTTAACCGACATATAAGACCATGTGAGCTAGCAACATTGAATCCGGTGTCTCCCACACTGAAAAGAGTTGTCCTACTTGCCAAGGTAAGGACCATGAACTTCTAGCTATTGTGGATCCACTATCATGGATGAAAACTATCATACCTCAATGCCAAAAGCTTTCCTTCAACAGTTGAATTGAAGACTTGCCTTGAAACCCTAGTTTGAATCCTTCTTCTTCAAGATTTATAGAGAGAGAAATATTTTGGAGAGAAAGACTTGTTCTTCCTTTGAATTTTTTAGAGAATGGGTTGAATTTAGGGTTAAAATTACTTATATAGGGGCCCTAGGTATGGGTAAAACGACATAGTATCATAATAAAATAATTAAGAAAAGACCCAACTGACCCTGGCTTACAGCTGACACGAACCTCCAGATCGAGGACCACACGAGCTGTCTCAGGGTCCACGAGCCATCGGGGCAATCGTGACCCTGCACCAGCGGCTTAGGGGATTTATTGTCACAACCCAAAAATAGACGTGATGGCACTCGTCTTATCACACCAAGACAAGTCAGTCTAAAAATCAACCATTATGATAAAGTGGGGAAATAAAATATAAGTAACTTAATAAAACCCCTAAAACCTGGTTGTCAAGTGTACAAGCCTCTAAAGTATTACGATTGAATCAAAAGAAAAATACAAGTCTCATATGACATTGTTTCTAGAATAGAACAAAATCATAAAGAGGAGTAAGAAGGTCCGCTGAAATGACAAGCAGCTACCTCACAAACTTCCACAAGAAGCCTCGGACAAGGAGAAGAGAAAATATCACGAAGATCCGGGCTCATAACCAACAAAAATGTAGAAGCAAGGGGGTGAGTACCAAACCACACGGTACTCAACAAGTAATCTTCTAAACATGAGCTAAGGGAATAGAATAAAGGTAATCCTTACACCCCAACCGAACCTCCACAACTACAACCTGCATAAAACCAGCCCAACCTAATAGTTCACCATTCACATAGCACACAGCTCAACAATAACACTCTAACAATTACATATCCTCAACAACAAGCTCAATATTCACCAATCACAAGTTTCACAAAAAGACACTCACAAGATCAACAAAACACAAGATCAAGTTCACCAATGATAAAGATGTGCAATGCAATGAAATGCAATATCAAGTATAGTGATGCATGTCTGGCCTAATGATACACTCGCTGTCTCTCAGTCCGGGACCCATGGGGGACATATCTGTCCATGCATCCGTCGCGGCGTGCGACATGACCCTTGATATATAGTATCCATCGCGGCGCGCGATACATCCCTCGATATATAGTATCCATCGCGGCACGCGATACGTCCCACGATATATAGTATCCGTCGCGGCGCGCGACACGTCCCTTGAAATTGTACATCCTCTTTAATTTCTTATTCTTTCTCAATTCACATAACACTTGTCACAACCATGTCTCAGAACAATAGAAATGATATGTTCACATAAATAATGAGAAGATGACCATTTTCATAATAATGCACAATTCACAATAACACAATCGTGATACAACATCGACAATGAGTCAATAAGCCTTTCAAACCATTCTCAACACATCACACACCAACAATTAATCCCATTGCCTTTTATTACCCCTTTTTCATCATTAGAATTATTCAATATGGACAAGTCAACACATCACCGAATCCCATTACTCCCCAACACATGCCACAAGGAAATACACGATTCTATACACTTAACAAGAGTTTTGAAATCTACTTGCCTCAATCTTCGAGCAATTACTCCAGAACTTGAGCATTTCCATTTCGTTGGACTTTCAAATCAATGCAAACTATTCAAATACATAATCACAATAAGCTTTCGAAATTAACAACACCCATATTGCTATATGTCTAGCCTAGACCCAAAAACTCACTCAAAACTATAGTCAAGTTCATAAGTCTTGATCCCAACTAATATATCAAGTTTCATATTCTCAAATTTCAAATCTAGGGTTAAGTTTTGATTCCTCAAGTAGCATAAGTTTAATGGTATCTATATAATGGTGGTGAAACTCATCTCTTCACGTTCTCCGACGTAAGAGGCGATTGCTCGTGTGAGAGAGCCAATCTTGCGACTTATTCGACACATTTTATTTCTTACAAATTATCACATGGATATTATATTTGAATATAAATCCAATAGTATTATATAGAAGAAAATATTATAACAATCAAGTTATTTTACAAAACCGAAATATCATCATATTCTACGCAAACCTAGAGCCTTAACATGCTTTTCAAACAAATCTCTAGATATGGCTTTCGTAAAAGGATCAGCTATGAATTCACGTGTAGGAATGTATTGCAAAGTTATTTCTCCACTTGCCACTACGTCTCTTACAAAGTTATACTTGATGTCAATGTGTTTGGTCTTGCTGTGATATTTAGGATCCTCCGTATATGCGGTAGCCACTTGACTATCACAATATAGAATCATGGAACCCTTAAAATTCTTGACAATACTCAACTTCTCAAATAATCTCTTTAACCAAACAACTTCTTGTACTGCAGACGCACAAGCCACAAATTTATATTCCATGATTAAAAGAGTTGTACAAGTTTGCTTCTTACTTTTCCATGAAATGGCACCACCATTTAGTGAGAAAGCATAACCGGATGTTAATTTTCTATCATCTTGGTCACCAGCCCAATCAACATCTGTATAACCTCTTATGAATAAATCAGATCCACTATAACACAGTGTATGATCTGCAGTTCCCTTCAGGTATTGGAATATTCTCTTTACTGCTTTTCAATGATCTCTTTCTGGATTGGATTGATAACTGCTAACCAAACTTATGGCATAACAAATGTCTGGGCGAGTACACATCATAGTAAGTGATCTCATTCTTAAGACCAGTCCATCAAGATCAACTACTAAGAACTGAACATTCAAATCAAACTTTGGAAGATCTCCAAATCAGGAGTGATTTATCAAGCCACAGACTAACTCATGAACCCAATCTAGTCTGAAACCCACTGGACTATAACACAACCATCATGACGAATCTTTTCTCACATAACCAAAATAACATTCTGAATCAATATCGGCTACAATCAAAAGTGAACATGAACCAACCACCACACACTCATAATGCACAAACCTTGACAAATCTTATCAAGATTCTCTTCTCATAACATAATATTTTCACGAGCTTAAGTTATAAAAATCTTATGTTTAGACATCGGATACTCATTGAGAATCAAACTTATCATACCCAAGGAACGAATTGATCAATTAATCACCTAGCAAGCAATACACCCAAGCATACAGAATCTCTAACAACACTGTCGGAGCACTAGATCAGTAGCTATGATTGTAGACAAACCTTAAGAACGACAAAACTAGACCCAATGGTCCCTGCATTCAATCAGACCTAGTCAGAACGTGACCTCGACAATGAGATGAATATTAAAATTGTTGTACAACTATAACTATTCATTGTAGCTCTTTTAGAAGTTCTCATAAGCAAAGTTATGTGTGTGGAATCACTAGTATACTTTAACTATCCTAAACAACACCAATCTGACATAACTGAAGTGACCAAGTCGGTCCAAGAAGGTCATCCTACTAAGAGGAAAATCATAGGATCGGTACACCCGATCCACCACTAGGGATCCACACATAGAAGTGAAAACACGCATGTGCATAGGTAGTGAATCAAACTCTAAATAATGTCCAGAACGAAGAAGGTGGTCACATAATAAAGTACGGAACCAAGGTCGAATAACACAAGATACTCTTTCCATAGTGCCTATGTCAAACATTTTCATTCATCTAACTCCATCTCCTTGGTTTTTAGCCACAAACAATCAACCAGTGTAGTCCTCATTACAACCGTACACATACTCAATTCATCAAACCCGACATACTCATCTCAGTACTCCAATAATATCAACAATTTAATACTAACAGAACATCATAACCACTCCAGCCATTAACCTTACTCTTAAATTGTCACTAGTATCAAGTATTCTTAGCACACATTATCGCCTTCAAAATTCCAGAACTATGGCTCCCTCTCTTTCCTTGTAAGCATTATGTGATAGATACGGATTCTACCCAAGACTGATAGAACTAATTTCAAACCTGGTAGTACCTTTCCGTTGAGATAAAATTATTAAATCACACACAATGTCAACTTCAAGCAATCACTCACATATCAAGTTTCAACTACCATTCAAACCATCATATATCTCATGCCAATACTAAGAGAAATTCTTGGTCACCCCAATAATTCTATATACTATGAGCACATAACCTCTATTTACTATCAAGTATCTATGTACTCTCATCTAAAAATAGTAGTTTGAATCCCCTTAAAATCCCCAATAACCATGTATAATTGTAGGTCCATACTGTTGCATATTCATAAGTCACCTACCATAATCTGAACAATTTAGCCCCACATAATCTTACACACTCCACTGTTTTTCACCCAAATCAAAGACTAATCTTCATAAAAATTGCTGATAAATCCCTAGTAAGTCTATACCGAACCAACTCACAATCATAGTCATATTAGAACTTATATATGAAAATCCATACATCCTTCAAATTCGAACCAAGAGTCTATATGAGAGGTCTTATTCCTTCACATCTTTTAAATTCTTCACATGACGCAAATTTTAAATACCTTGAACTCTTCAATACACCAGACTCTTTTTCATGTCGCTGACTGGCTTACCAATCTTATCCTTTGACCAACAACCCATGATATTTTTACGTTATCCTCTAAACCAAAACATTACGTGAAACCCCCCTTAGATATAACAATCAAAAGTAACCAAATTTACTACTCAAATTATTTTTAAGTCCTTCCAAATGCTTCATACTCAATGTGATCGATCATTTCTTACCTTACCAATTCATACCTTGACAAAACACACAACCACAAACCTAAACTCACTATGAAAAACTTGAATTTTGAATCCAACTGTGTAACCCAATCCCTTTATCTATCAACATTAGCTCATACCTTAAAGATTTTTATGAATTCACGTATGTTAGTTTATCATTGATCGCCTCTCTATCGACCTTATCACATCTTTCGCTAAAAATTCAAGCGTACTCATTACCAAAATCAAAACCATAAAAAAAAAACTTATCATCACACTCGAGTCGAACGCCTATAAACTTTTTTTTCTCAAATTTTATCTAATCGTTTTAACCAATCTGATTAAGCCGTGACACTATTACCATGACCAGAGCAAAACGCATGAAACCACGTGTCTCTAAACCAAATTCTCAACCATCTAAAGATACATCTTTGGCCCTAGCAATCAGAGTAAATATCCTTGATCTTTCCTCCGTCCGGAGGCTATATTACATTCCACCAATTCTTTCCATTATGGCTCTAGCTCCTTTCAATTCTATTCGAGTGGTGTCCTAACACCTTATACAACTTTCCATAAAACCACACTACTCACCAAATAGTAGCGAACCACAACATTAGATACTCTCAAGTCGTCATTACAATACAAAAATTCATTTAACCAATAATCCTTATCATATAGTTGCATCTTAATCACAATTTCATCACAAATTCTTATTTTCGTTATGCTCATCAGACACTGCCATCATCTCAACGTCAACCTTATCATCAAAGTTACACCTTAAACCCAACTATACCAACCAAATTCAAATGATTAACCCAATTTTATATGGACTTTCTTACTAAATTCTCAATTGACTTCACACAAGTATATTTCCTGGGACTTTCTTTACCTATAAGTTTGTGATTCCGGTGTCAATCCTCTCCTTTGAAGCTTATAATCACCAGTCTTCAATTAAAATCCTTGAGATACAATTTACAAACCTAAATGCATTAATACCATACCAAAGATCCACATCTAAAAGCTTTCTTAAAAATAATGTTTAACCCAAGTGTATGTAGTAACAAACTAGTTGTTTTCTCAAATATGAATGCAACATCGAATCTCCTTATACGAACATTTGATACAACTGAAAACTCTTTAAACAGTTAGTATTCACGCTTAACAATCGACATATCCGTTTCCATATACCACTAGTACAACATTGTGAAATTCTGTTAGATCCACCACTAGAACACATCATACCTATCGAGAAGATTGTACCCAAATAGCCCACACATTCTGCCTATTAAGTAACTCCAATACATTACCAAATATGTTCGGTCTATCCTCTAAAGTGATATGCACTCTTTCATAGATCGGGACGATGGCATAAATAACACACTCCATAAATCTAACCAAGTAAGCATCGATACTAGTGTAATAGTCGTATCATGACCTTCTTTGATATACACATAATCTATACAATCGTAGTTGGTATTTTGACCTCAATTTGTGCAATATCATTCACATCATTCGCTAAGTAATTCATACATGTTATAAAAACTTTACTTACTGTATTTTCCATAGTTACGATACTCATTATCTAGCCATTCTTTTAATCATTCCACTTCCAATTGTCAAACCACTTCAGATATTACCTATACCACACAAGTACTGATCCCACTACTAGATGACTAGCCTAAAAAAAATATAAGACGCTCATGAAGTCCGTTAAACCACTTTTCAACCTAAACGTTTAGATATTCTAAAAATATTTTGTTAAGCCATCACCTAACTCAACCCCTTCGAGTCGCTTAACATTCTGAATTTGACCACATATCATTTTCATAAATTTATCACATCTAAATCAAATTTAAACTCCAAGCCATACACAACACACCAACTGCTCACATGAGGAACTACGCACGAGTCATCACTATAAGTGAGAGTGAATGGAGTGAAGCAGTGAGAATCAAAACCGGATCATGTACGCACGATAGAGATCCAAGAAGTGAAGATTTTTCTTAAAAGTCACTATAGCCTCTCGAAGATAAGTACAGATGTCTCTGTACCGATCCTTGAGACTCTACTTAGAATCGACTTGTATACACGTGAGACCTATGAACTTGGGGCTCTGATAACATTTTGTCATGATCCAAAAATGGACGTGATGGCACTCGTCTTATACCACCAAGATAAGTCGGCCTAAAACTCAACCATTATGATAAAGTACGGAAATAAAATATAAGTCACTTAATAAAAATCCCAAAACCTTGTTGTCACGTGTACAAGCCTCAAAAGTATTACGATTGAATCAAAAGAAAAATACAAATCTCATATGACATTGTTTCTAGAATAGAACAAGATCATAAATAGGAGGAAGAAGGTCCGCTGAAATGACAAGCAGTTACCTCACAAACTTCCACAAGAAGCCTCGGACAAGGAGAACAAAAAATATCACGAAGATCCGGGCTCATAACCAACAAAAATGTAGAAGCAAGGGGGTGAGTACCAAACCACACGGTACTCAACAAGTAATCTTCTAAACACGAGCTAAGGGAATAGAATAAAGGTACTCCTTACACCCCAACCGAACCTCCACAACTACAACCTGCATAAAACCAGCCCAACCTAATAGTTCACCATTCACATAGCACACAGCTCAACAATAACACTCTAACAATTACATATCCTCAACAACAAGCTCAATATTCATCAATCACAAGTTCCACAAAAAGGCACTCACAAGATCAACAAAACACAAGATCAAGTTCACCAATGATAAAGATGTGCAATGCAATGAAATGCAATATCAAGTATAGTGATGCATGTCTGACCTAATGATACACACTCGCTGTCTCTCAGTCCGGGACCCATGGGGGACATATCTGTCCATGCATCCGTCGCGGCGTGCGACATGACCCTTGATATATAGTATCCATCGC
>JAJONR010006827.1:0-17396 GCA_029582245.1 Solanum etuberosum | reverse complement strand
GCTAGGGGTGGAGCTCCAGTTGAGAATGCTCCCAGAAATGAGAATCCTCCTGCGCATCATGAAGAGATAGAGGAGAATGTAGAGGTTGAGAATGATGAGGATTTTGGACAAGAGGAAGAGGTGCAGGCTGAGACTACAGGTATTCCTCCCTTAGACTCAGTGTTAGCTCAACAGATTATGTCGATCCTAAAAGGATTGGTTGGTCCTGGAGTTCTTCCCGCAGTGCTACCAACTCAAGCTCCCGCCAACCCCCCTATTGCTATCACTGTCCCCAAGGTAGGTGGAACTATAGGTACTGATGCTTTATTTCATCCTACTTACGATGGAAGATTCAGATTCAAAGAATAGAGTTGCAAGATGTTACAATTTCTCCCCATGAGATCATTCGTCTTTGAATGAAGATCAAAGCTAGAATAGACATGTGAATAGAGTAAGTTAAGATTTCTTTGGTCAATTTTTGCTTTATATAATAGCATAAACTGAATTTTACCAATAATAGGGGTCTAGCAATAAAAAATAAGGAATTTAGTAGCACGAGCTAAGAGAATAAGAACTAGCATAGGTTTGAAGAACATAAACAATGACATTGAATTAACCCTCTTTTGCCTTTAAAGATTTAAAAATGGAACTCTTATAACATTCCGAGGGACGAAATCATAGGCATAATTCTACTGATGTACCGACATAGATTCATAAAGTATGAACGATATAGATGTCAACATGGGCAACACAACATATGAAGCTACTTGACATGAGATATGGGTATCACGTGAATGATATTGGAAGAATTTTACTTTGCCTTAAGCGATACAAATGCTGACTTTTAAACTTATCAACAATTCTCAACTATGCTACTTCTCTTGAATACACCCATCATCCGCTCCAACTATAACCCATACAGGGATACATGCGTCTACTTTTACTCGAGTGTAAGTCTAACTTCATGCTTTCACCATGTTTAAGGACAATTTGGAGTCACAAGGTGTTTCATGTATGATGAACATACTAATCCCACATTTCTATAGGAAATTTCATCTCAAGAATACAACTTTTTCTTACCACACCATTCAACTAACCTCGAGTTCAAATCAAGAAGCTACTAGTACATAATGCATTCATCCATATGTTACCAACATATTATTGAAGCCTATCACTATAACCACTTCATGGACTTTATGGTAACCAACTTATGTAATAGTCTCTAGCTTTTCTAAAATCTTTACAAGCTGAAATTTTCAAGGAGTACTGCTCGGGGACACACCAATTAGGCTTTTTATCTAACTATTCCCTACAATAGATCTTTGATCTCCCTTAAATTTTATAAACTTAGATAAAATAAGGATACCCTGATCTTACCAATAAGAGACAACTACTATCTTCTCATCTATAATCAACATTCAACTGTTATCAACAATACTATCGCAAAATAAGGAGGGTCACTAAAGGACTAAAGTATTAGGATCTAGAATAAGGGAGATGTTGTGAAATGATAACTTATACTTATCATGACTTTGACACTCATAAGAAGGGAATATGAAGAGATTAGTGTAATAGGAACGAGTATTTCATGTACTTGAAGCATAAAACATACATAAAGGCATTATAAGCATAGAACATGTTACAACTATCTAATATTACCATGGGTGAGCGTAGGTAGGGTCTAGAACAACAAAATCATAGGCACGAGTTGCTTAAGAAATATGTTCTGAAAACATACTTAACGTATTGGGATTTGACTAGTCATCAATAATATATCATGATTACATAGGACTGAGCATATTAAGAAATCATAGGCGCATGCATCGAGAGTTGTATATCATAGAGCTAGAAGTCATAAATTCATATAGTAATATGGGGATCGTTGTTCGGAAGTTATTCCTTTCTATTCTTAGAATTTGAGCATAGGAAGAAATCTATATGAGGTACATGAGTATGGGTCATGAGCACGATGCTAAGACGCAAGATATGAGTAGGGTGTCGTAATGGTTGAAATCTGAAGAACACTTTAGATTAGAAATGATTTACTATCTCATCATAACTCCTTTTATAATGCATCACAATTTGATTCATAATATTTGATTTAGAACTTCTCCCTATCATCTCTTCCTTAGATCAAGGTCGACCTTCTAAGTTTGTGAGCCTATTCCATATCCTCTAAACTCAGCAGTAACATACACATGCATGCTTAACATATTGAGACAAAATATATTAGAAGTTACTAGCTTCATTATAGGGTATTTCTTTCAGAGATACCACTGTTAACTTCTTCTAACTTCTATAATCATCATGTAACTTAAACTCTTACTAGCAAATATAATCAATTCCCTTAGCACCTCATAATCTAATCTTTTTTGTTATTCTACTGACATCCCACCTCTAAGTTCACATTTCTCAGAATCAATGGAGAATAAAGCTTTACTAAGAATGTAACACCATCTATCTCTAAATCTTTGATTCAACTCTTAAGAACAACATATAAGACATACTATACTTAGCCTCCTCCACACCTAGATACTCCAACATACTAAATAGTAATATATAACACATTAGTAACCCTAGAATATCATGTAACCACGTATTATCTTGTGTTCACTTCTATCTTCCTAATGCTTAAGGATCTCTTATATCTAATGACTTAGTCACCATTCATTATATAACCTATAAATCAAATCTATATAATTCTTAAACCATAACCCTTATTGAAAATTCATAAACTTAAATTCTTAAATATGTTATTTCAAGCCTACTACACCAATTCCATAAGATAAGTATCACCAACCCCAAACTATTCTTTATTTATACATCGGAAAAAAATATTTCCTGAATTTTCTACGTCATTAAATTAACAAAAGAGAAAATTTTGACGTTGTCACTACATTTTGAGTAAACAAAATGTCACCAGTTAGACTCAAGGTAAATATGCTCTGACTTAACATTTGTAACACCCCGTATTCGAAAAAGACCAGACAACAGATTTTTTAGAAGTTGCAGGTACCACCTACGGACCATAGGTTGAACCACGGACCATAGGTGGGGTCCGTGGTTGGCCACCTCAGCTCGACCCGGGATTTCAGAAAAAAGGTCATAACCACGCAAGGACCTACGGACAGTAGGTGGGACCACGGTCCGTGGTTTAGACCCTAAATTTTCATCTCCCAAACGCCAAATGTCGGCTGACAGGACGGACCGTCAATCGACCTACGGTCCGCCGGTAAGTCCTGTCGTTGGCCCCGCCAGGTTTTAAGTTGGGGTCGTTTTGGTCTTTTCCCCTATGCGTTGGACATCTAAACTACGTCGTTTAACCCCTAATCTATGTCGTTTTACTTAGTTTAAGTCTACTATTCTAATCAGAACCTACCCTAAGCGATTCATTCACCAAAATTCATCAAAACTTAGAGCAAAAGAGAAGAAAAGTCGACCAAGCCCTCTCCAAGAACGCAACAGGTTCTCTTTAGTTCCAGCCCCGAAATCGAAAGATTTCTCCATGAATTTTGTAGCCAGGTATGTGGGACTTCACTGGTGGGTTCCTTTCATCCACTAGGTCCCTAGAATTCAGTTAGATTCTTGATTCTCTATATCTTGTTTTGACCTAGGGTTTCTAGAACTTTAGAGAATTGTTGTGATTTAGCTGTTATAGTATTCTTAATCAGATTATCAGGTTTTCTTAACATTGTTGCTTAGTTCCTTGCATGAAACTCAGAACCCTAGTTGTTTAGATTCGTTTAGTTCATGAATTACACTAGCTAGGTCAGATAAACAGATATACATGCCTCAGATTTTGAATGTTTCATTATTAGTATTTAAATGTTGCATTCTCAGTTATCATGTCAGAATATTGAGCTATCCAGTTTATTTCAGTTATGTTGTATTGTACACATTTCCAGTTGGGAGTAGACTTAACACTGAGTTGGACTAGGGTTCATCGTACCCTCATAGTCCCAGAACTACGTGCCCCCGTAGGCTTATAAGTCCCCTCTGTGGACATCAGATTTAGTGATCACACCAGTCATGCCTTTATACCCCTGGCAAGGTATATTGGGTCCTCTCGATGGGGGGTATACATCGGACTCCACGTTTAGCTAACGTGGTTTTATGTCGATTAATAGTAGCTCCCACAGTCAGACTTAGTGCATTTGACCAAAATAGGGAAAAATATGCATTATTGAACTAAGGGGTGTGATCTCACGGTTTCAATGAAGACGAGGAGAATCATGGAAGATCATTGGGTTCAAATCCTAGTAGAGATGAAAAAAACACTAGCCATACTTTTCATTATAACACAAAGTTTATGTATCATTATTAATAAGTAAGATAATTTTAATGAATTTCTATAACATTTTTCAACTTCTTATTAAAATGCTATTGAGATAGAGCATTCAATTCAAGGAGGAAAAATAAATTATTTTCACACATTTGTCCAAATATTTTAAATGCAATCCCAAAATAGGGGTAAAAACCTTCACTCTGAAACGAAATACCCACCTATCTTGTTCTTCTTCTTACAATTTTAATACAACTAAAAACTCATTTTAATGGGAGAAAAAGGAAGTGAAGTAATCTCCTCATAAAAATGTAAAAACATTTATTCTTTTTCTATTCCAAAGAGTTAAGAAATAATTATTTTCCATTTCATTAGAATTTTTTTATTGCTATCTAAATGAATATAAATGTTAGGTTACTATGATTTTATATATATGGTCTATATTATCATCTAAAAAAAGTACATGAGATTATTCTATCTTAATTGATAAAACAACATTAAGTAGAAGTTAAATTACTTCCTGTTTTCCTATTAGTTAAAGAGATTTTTAAAAGGAAAAAACAAGAAAATGTTTTTATTAAAAAATAAAAAATTAATCAGGTAAAAAACTTTTTAAAAAAATATATGTTCATTAGAAAAAAAACATGTTTGACCCAATTAAGTAATATTAGGTGCATTTTGGGATCAAGCTTGTAACGATCCAACCCTCTAGTGATATTGTCCTCCTTGGGTGTAGAACCACACGTCTTTAAAACACGTCACTAGGGTGTAAGGCATGCTTACTTATATATCCAACATTTATCTGATGTTTTATCGATTGGAACTACTTATCTTAAGTTGATGTGTCGCATACATCCCCTCTTATTAACTGAACAGTCTCACAAAGGTTTTTCCTACCGCATGGAATTTGCCTAGACTCAGCACTGAGGTTTTTTCCGCCTTATCGAAATTTGTCTAAACTCAGATGAACGCTTGCACACATCGACAAGACGAACACAAGAGTGACTCTGATACCATTTATAACAAATCAGTCCACTACTGATATTGACCACTCTTATCTAGACCCATACGACTTTAAAACATGTCACTAGTCTGTAAGGTCTACTTATTTATATATCCTATATATCTCTTGTATTTTGCCGATGTGGGACTTCTTATCTTAATTTGGAGTGTCACAAAGCTATTAAAGGAAAACATTTTTGTTCAATTTCATGTAGCTTAAATTAAAAAAAAAATTATTAAAAATATTAGACAATATATAAATTTAAAAAATGACAAAAATATTGGCATGAGCTATAACAATAAAAAGTTGTAATAGAAGATCTTGCGACGAGATTATAGGAATCCCTTCTTATAATTATAAAATTGAAGATTGATAGCCTAAAGTTATGTACTGTAATTGATTACATTCCAAGTATAGATATCTTGTATAGGTTATATAGACTGCATCTTGTATCTATTGTAAAAAAAAAGAGTAAAAAAACTATTATTAACATGGTATCAAAGCATAAACATATTCTTCAATAATTGAGGCTTCTTTATGTGGAACAACAAAAAGTAAAAAAAGAAAGAGACCAGACATTGAAACGATAGGAGATTGTGTCATTTCAACAAAAAATTCCCAATGAGAGAACTCCATCCTCGTTGACTTAACATCTAGAATATCTAAGATGTTAAGTCATATATCAATTGTAACTAGTCATAAATCTATCACAGTGCCAATTTACATCAAGCTGAATGACACCAATTATGAAATTTGATCTCAAGTTGCGGAGATGTAAGTCTCAGGCAAAAACAAGTTAGGATACATTAATGGAGACCTTCCATTTAACTATCTCATACAAGGCCATATATTATATACAAATACTAGTTTAGGAAGCTTACAAGATTTTATTTTACGGAAGCAGATCTGTAAGTTTCACGATTTGTATAGTTGGTATACTCCAAAAATAGATGAATCCCTTTATTCAGAGTCCAATATCCTCAGAAGATGGAGAATATTTTCACCGTCTAATATGGTGAAACGAACCTTTCCCTTTTTTTGCACCCATAATGATGTATTTATACACCACGGATTAGGGTTGAGGATCATGACAAACTAATGGGCTAATGGGCTAATTAACTTATTGGTGGACTTGACCCAATAATTTTTAGAAAATCTACATAACTAGACAAACATAAATTTTATATTTACTCATTAAAACCCTACTTTAAAGTAATTATCTTTCAAAGCTATTGTATTATTTTATTGGAAAACTTACATGGTTATACTTATTCCTCTATTTTACGCATAATCAGACATTTTATTTGACTGATTTTTTCTCTCACATGTACTATCGATATTTCTCTCTTACATTGTAACTCCATCAATTTATCATGAGTTACTTTTACTTTCTTCAAGTTCAAATCAGAAATTTTAATAAGTGTGTTTTTGTTATTATTCATACCAGATAAAGATTTTAATTAAAGCTAAGTCTACCTTTATTTTTCTTCTTCCAATGCTAAGACTGTTACTGAAGGACAGTCATTCAAACATAAAGTATCAAATAGGTATGTGATTTCTTCAAAGTTGTCATTGTATTATGATACGTCGTGTATCTAAAATGAATCATGATATATCATGTATCGAAAAGATATCATTATGCAATGTATCAAAAGGGTATCATGATACATCATATATCAAAAAGGTATCGTTATGTCATTAGCCAGAAAGCTATCATGGCACATCTTCAATCGAAAATGTATCATGCCATAATGTATCGGAAAATTATCATGATACATCATATATGAAAAAGGTATTAATATACTATAAATTTCATAATATATTTAATTGTGATTATGTAATTTTTCTCTGTATTTTGGATCCCAAAATATCGTATTATAACTTGAATGATTGACATAGTTGATACACCACAATAATAAACTAAATTTGATACACTAATCCACCCCAATAAATAAAAATAAAATGAAGCAAATGGTGAATGAAAATCGTCATATATTTTTTAAAAATCTTTTGGAATAGATTGTTATTGGTGTCTTATTTACAAATCTACAACAAATCAATAACATAAAATTTATAAATTAATATAATTGGTCACATTGTTGCATTAATTACTTGCATAAGTTAAGGAGTTGCACATTTAATGGCAACAGTTTGAATTATATATGTGATACAATTGCGCCAGAACTCTAAAACAATAAAATAAAAAAGTAGTGATGTTATGTAAATAACAAAAGTCTCGTAGAATGACATAATATACATCTATACAGTAGCCTTTTATGAAATTTCTCATAATTATTTTTAGCATCTCTCCCTCATGATAACACTCAAATTACTCACAAAAACAATTATATGAGTAAGCGATCACTAGCAATATAAATACCCAACAAAAGAGTCGGGGTCGAATCCCACAAGGAGTGATATAATTCAAAGAATTTAATTAGGAAATTAAGATGTAAATCAATTCATTTTAGCAATTAGAACAAGTGGGTGGATGATTCCACCTAAGTTAATAAAAAGATTTTGGATTTAACTATAACAATTCAACTAAAAACACGGTTTAAACAAGTAAAGGATGATCAACATCAAATAGGGGTAAAAGTGCTTGCTCAATAATGTTTGATAAACATAGATAGGTTGGGCAATCGTCAATGAAACAAATGTACTTTCGTTCTCAATGCATCATATCATAGAATCTCCTTTTGGTCTCATCCATGAAAATACAAATCAACCCAATACCTTACTAAAATCTCTCTTCCGAGCAGATTTGACAATTATAATTGAACTAAAATTTCTGTTTCGAGAAACTTCAACAATCAAAACCAAATTGCAAGTATTAAGCAATTTACCCATTTCAATTAATCTCTTTCGAGCATCAATCAAAGATCTAAGCTAAGATTAAGTTTGCAACCTTAACCCATAAATTGACCCTATGTTCGGGCTTTCCATTCTTCCTTCCCCCCTCACTCCCCCATTTTCAATAAATAATCCCTGCGGGCCCCCCTCTGATAAGGAAGGAAACGAAATAATATCAATTTTACGATAAATCCAGTCTGTTGGCTGTTCTCCACTAACCATAAGGATATAGGGACTCTTTATTTCATCTTCGGTGCCATTGCTGGAGTGATGGGCACATGTTTCTCAGTACTTATTCGTATGGAATTAGCATGACCCAACGATGATGAAAAAATCCTTCCATTCAAGTAGAAAAAAAGAACAATGAGAAGAACAGAGAACATAAAAAGATATCATTATTAGTTCCCTTGAAGAGAGATATGGGAGCTAAACATAGAAAATCTTTCTTCTCAATATTTTCTGTTCTATATTAATATAAATAACTTTTTTCCTTGAAGAGAGGCATGAAAGTTAAATTTAGAGTCTTATCATAACAGTTGTGCAAGTAAATAAAATTGTCTACTCTTCTGCTTCCTCCTTTACGTAAATAACTTTTTCCTTTCCTTTTGTGCTTGCCAATTCCAAGTCCAAGTCCATCCATGTAAGTTGAGTGTTTTCAGCACTAAATTTGTCCCTTTTCCGACTATCCACTCATCCATGGAGTCAACAACATCCTCTACAATATCATTTTCTCCTTCGAGATCAAATGCCTGCAATTGCATATTACAATGGACAAATACCACGTCACTCAGCCTCTACTGCTCTATCTGATTCCTTTCTTTTGTATGTAATGTCTCGACCAAACTCCTTTTCAGCCTATAATGTGAAGCACCATTGCATGTCTAACTAAGGATCCGAACAGCAAGCCTTTCAAGTTCGGGAAACTGAGCTTCATATTTTGACCACCAATGTGCTGCAAACATAACTTATATATTAAAACACACATTAAATAGTAAGATATATAAAATTAAAGTATAAAATATTGTACCAACCTGGGGAAATATCTGATAGAATCTCTTTGGAACTTACAAAATCAAACGTGCCAATTTATTGTGTGATCAAATCCTTTATACGACAATATTCTGCCATGCGAGTAATACAAGAACAAAGACCACCGGAAATCTTCACATTAACGCACCAATTACTTGAATAAAAAAAGGTTGGGTTCAAATAGTAACCCGCATAATGGAGAGGACTGTGCAGATATTTGTTCCATGTGTCATCTATGGCATTCCAGATTTTCGCATGACGGGGATTCTTGCTTTCGAACCCCTTTTTGATGGTTTCTTTAGCTTGATCAAGTGTATCATGTATAAAACCAACTTGTACCTTATTAGTACAATTCAGAAACTTTATATCTTCCACAAGCGGAATGGTTGCTTTTACAGCCATCAAAGCCATTGTCCAAATGATTCATCTTTAATGATTTTGGACATTCTTTTCCCCTCACTCGTAGAAGCCAACAGTGAGGTACACCAAGTAGACGACTGAAACATCCTAATTAACCCGTCTTTCAGTTAGACGACGTTTTCCAGAGTCAAAAAAAGGTACAATTGCCTTTATCTTTGAGGACTTCACAAGCTCGACCTCAGGGAAAGCATCTCTTAGAAGCTTCAGGACCGTAGCATGGCTGTAGATAAATTGGACCAACATTTTTGCCTTCTCAAAAGCTTCTTCTATCCAGCCTATCTTTGTTACTTCCTGTAACATTAGTTCCATACAATACGAAGCATCTATGCTCCAAAACACTGTCTTGCATATGTCCATCAGTTTCTTGCCTGCTTCCATCATGCAGGCAGATGTCGAGTACGTGACTATTTGCACGACAGCCTTAACTCCAACTTCCTCAAGAAACTCCTCGAGAAATAATAGCATGGCATCAATATTCCTATTGAAAGATGAAATATCTGATGATCGAAGATAAATGGTACCCGTCGGGTAGTACACTAGGATATTAATTAGATTTCGATTGTTTAAATCTATCCATACATCTATCAAGATACTACACCTAGTGCTTGCCCAGGAATTTCTGATTTTCGTTACATACTGTTGCATCTCTTGCACTGCATCCTGAAGGATCCACCCTTTCAACTCTTGACAACTAGGGAATTTTATTGTCTGCCCGGGTCTAAGGGTGGCTTTAACCATCCTTTGGAAGCTAGGTGATCTGAAAGCATCAAAGTCGATTCCTGCTTCATAAAAAAATCTCCCTATAGATTTCGAAATCTCTTTGATGATTGAAAACTCTTCTTAGCAAGTATCTCAGCATTAAATGCTTCTTTCACAGGTCTAGGAACCCCCGATCAAGGAGTTACATTTCCACGAATACCTGTTAAGTGGAGCTTAAGCCTATGAAAGCCAGAAACAATTTTAGCACAATACTTGCACCTAGCTTTTGACTTATTCTCATCAATTACTTCATCACCATGATCACAAATATTAATTTCCTCTAAAGCCATTTCCATCGTTTATATATATTGAGAGTTCTTCAACTGCAAAAAACCAGTCCATGAGTTGTTAAGACCTGTTTAAACTAGAGAGTACCCATAACTTACAATCTTACTAGCAAACAGAACCAATTCCCTTAACACCTCATAATCTAATCTTTCTTGTTATTATACTAACATCCCACCTCTATGTTCATATTTCTCTAAATCAATGGAGAATAAAACTTTACTAAGAATGCAAAAATAGCTATCTCTAAATGTTTGATTCAACTCTTAAGAACACCACATAATATACTATACTTAGCCTCATCCACACCTAGATACTCCAATATATTAACTAGGAATACATAACACTTTAATAACCCTAGAATATCTTGTAACCACGTATTACCTTGGGTTCACTTCTATCTTCCTAATGTTTAAGGATCTCTTATATCTAATGACTTAGTCACCGTTCATCGTCTAACCTATAAATAAAATTTATATAATACTTGAACGATCACCCTTATTGAAAATTCATAATCTAATCCATCTTGGTGATCATTCACATTTCTAATTTAGCGTCTAGCACTGAACATGCATTACAACCAACTTTACATACTATTCTGGTTTAGGAGCTATTAGATAAATGAATAACTTGAGAAACACTAGTCCACCAAAACCTCTTAGTAATAATAGTCGGTCTTAATCTTACAGTCTATCTAATTATAATACATAATCAAATCCTTGTGTCACACATCACATCACATCACCACTAACTATCCATTCCTACATCAAAACTATATTCATAGCTTTATAAGCATCAAACATTTCCTTTTCCTTTTCAGAATCACAAAGTAAAGCCTTGAGCTATCAATCTTTAACCACCTTATTCTTTCATTAATGACCTGAATCATAAACTCATTTCCGAGTTCAATCAGAATCTAAGTCACATTAACCAATGACTTCTTTTCTACCTTCTACCATAAGATGTTCCATAAGATCTACATCAACTTATTATTCCTTAGTTAACACCTGAACACATATCACCTCAATTCTAACTTAATGGATACTTAACTTTTTTATATAAATATATACACTACACCTTAATAATTCATTATCCCCACCTTTTTGATATTCACACATCAAATTTTGGGTCATTCCATTAATAAATCATAACATCCTAAGTTATACTCCCTCTGTCTCAATTTATGTGGCACTTTTCATTTTTCGAGAGTCAAACAGTTTAAGTTTGACCGGAAATTTACCCATGAAATCTTCAATTTTTATGAAATGAAATTTATATTTTTGTAAACTACGTAAAAAGTACTATAAGTCACAATAATTAATAATTCAAAATTTTTAAAAGATCTATGAAAAATTATGGTCAAAGTTAGACTTGTTTAAATCTCGAAATATGAAAAGTGCCACATAAAATAGGACGGAGGGAGTACTATTTTTCGGGTGCCAATACTATCCAAGAACCTGGAAACCTACTTTTTCCTTTCATGGATGTTCTATATAACACAAAGTTATAAAAGGTTCTGGATGCATATCACATATTGGCTCAACAACAAATTCATATCAATAAAAATGTAAGATTTTGAATTGATGGGATAAAGCATACCACTGGGCTCATCCCAAGCCCTTTCCTTAGTCTCTGAAATGCTGATAGTTCTATCTGAGAACACTTTTTCGGGAAGAATCAAGATTTACTACTTCTATCACCTCAAAGATAAGGAATAGTTAGACAAATTGGAGCAACACCCGAATATGAATATGTTTCTTAGGAGATAGATTTGTTGCACGATCTAGAGTATAAATGAGAGAAATATTTCCTAAATATCATGTAGCCTCCCCCTTATAAGTGTGGTGTGCTTCACACCCATAAAAAGACACTACTAGATGTTCCTTTTTAGACATCCTAGGACACTTGAACCTAGTGCTTTGATACCAAGTTTTTCACGACCCGAGTCTATACCCCAATCAGGACATGGTACCTGGAATCACGAGTGATCCCAAGCTAACCTTTGACATACATAGCAAATCGTAACATAAACAAACTAAGCGGAATCTAAAATACATAACTGAATAATAGAGTTTAAAAAATCGATGAAACTACATTTCTACTGTCTAAATAAAGCCTCTACTACTTTATAATGAAAATATAAGTCTATCGGGGCATGGCCCACAAATACCTCAAAACATGGAAAACACAAGGAAAAAAGTTCGACTGTCTAAAATAACGGAGTATCCAAATGAGTAGGGCTCACCAAAAGCTTACTAGGAGCGCTGCAACCTCACTAACTGATGAGTCAGGAATTTTGACTCATTTGGTGCTTGTTATTTCATGAATTAGTGTCCTCAATGCTTATTTTTTGTTCATAACTAATGTTAAATTGTTTATAAGCAACCATGAAGGCTTAAGAACAAGGCAAGGACATTACATTGCGAAAAGAAGCAAAACAAAAGTTGGAAAAGTTGAGAAAAAGTAAGGTTGAAGCTCGCAAAAGTCATCCGGTGACTCACCGAGTGAATGTTTAGCTCGCCAAATAATCCAGCAAGTTTGGACCATGAATCAAGCCAACTTAGCAAAATCAAGTGCAAAACGACGCATCGCCGAATGAAACGACGAGCTCGACTTAGATCGCCTAAATGATCAGAACTACTGGAGAAGGAAGTCAAGTCCAATCAGCGAGAAAGGATCCAAACGACGAGTCGCCACAGTCACTTGACGACGTCCATCAAATTCGCCAACTTAGAAGTCAAGAATTCAAAAACCTGAAGCAGAAAATTGGCAATAAGGCCTGCTCATCAGTGGATCATCGAGTCATTCAGCAAACCTGACTAATCTCGCCAATTTGGTCTCGAGGTGAAATCTTGGGAAGTTTCTGGAATCATATAAATTGGTTTTTAAGAGAGAGAGAGAGAGAGATAGAGGAGACTTTTACATTATTCAATATTCTGCTGGAAGAAACCTCTATTCTCTGAGAGATTTTGAGGTAAGATATTAAGGTTTGAGGGTTTTAGCCTTAATTTTGTGCCATTGAGTATCGAAGATTTAGAAGCCTCTGTCACGGTATATATATACTACACCTTGATAATTCATTATAACATACCCTACACCTTGATAATTCATTATAACATACCCTAATATATATTACTACACCTTGATAATTCATTAAAACATACCCTAATATAGCATACCCTAATTGGGACACGGTACCTGGAACCAATACGTTCATAGGTCACTTTGCACACATAAGGATGAATTTGCACACATAAGCACATGTAGGACACCACTCTGTCCAAGCTTATATACTTACAAAGGAAGTTTCAGATTCAAAGAATAAAATTGTGAGGTGTTATAATATCTCCCCCTTGGAATCATTCGTTCTCAAATGAAGATCAAAACTATAATAAACATGTGACTAGAGTAAGATAAGATTTATTTGGGATATTTTTGCTTTATATAATTGCATAAGCTGAATTTTACCAACTATAGGGGTCTAGCAATCAAAAATAAGGAATTTAGGAGCATGAGCTAAGAGCTAGCATAGGTATTAATAAAATAAACAATGACATGAACTTAGATGTGAGTACCATAGGCATGAAGTAAGAATAGTTCTACTATGCCTTAAGTGATACGACTGCTAACTTTTAAACTTATCAACACTTTACAACTACGCTTCTTATATATAATGTTACCCTTCATCAGTTGTAACTATAACCCTCATAAGGATATATCCGTCTACTTTTATTGGATTTTGAGTCTTACTAAATGCCCGCACCATGTTTAAGCCTAATTTGGAGTCGCATGTTGTTACACAATGAACATACTAATCCTATATTTTTATAGGAAATTTCATCCCAAGAATACAAATTCTTCTTACCATACCATTCAACTAACCACGAGTTCAAATCAAGAAGCTACAGGTGTATAATTCATTCATCCATATGTTATCAACATATTATTCAAGCCTATCACTACAACCACTTCATGGAATTTAAGGTAACCAATTTATCTAATAGTCTCTAGCTTTTCTAACATCTTTACAAGTTGAAATTTTCAAGGATTACTACCAAGAGACACACCAAGACTTTTCATTTAACTATTTCATACAATAGATCTTTGATTTCCATCAACTTTTATAACCTTAGATAAATTAAACATACCCCAATTTTCCTAATAAGAGAAAACTACTACCTTCTCATCTAAAACCATCATTCAACTTTTATAAACACCACTATCGCAATATAGGGAGGGTTACTAATGGACTAAAGTATGAGTATCTATAATAAGAGAGATGTTGTCATATCACAGCTTATACTTATCATGACTTTGACACTCATAAATGGGGAACCTGAAGAGATAAGTGTAATAGGCACAAGTATTTCATGTACTTGAAGCATTAAATGTACATAGAGGCTTTCTAAGCGTAGAAAATGTTACAACTATCTAACATTACCATGGGTGAATGTAGGTAAGGTCAAGACCAACAAAATCATAGGCACGAGTTATTTAAAAAATATGCCCCAAAACATACTTAACGTACTGTGATTTCACTAGTCATCAAGAATGTATCATGAGTACATAGGACAAACCATATTAAGAAATCATGATCTCATGCATCTAGAGTTTTATATCGTAGATCTATAAGTCATAGATTCATCGAGTAATATGGGGTCGTTGTTATGAAGCTATTCCTTTCTATTCTAGAATATGAGCAAGGATTGAAATCCGTATGAGGTGCATGAGTATGGGTAACAGGCATGCTGCTAAAATGCAATAGATGAGTAGAGTGTCATAATTGTTGAAATCTGAAGAATGCTCTAGAGTAAAAATGATTTGTTATCTCATCATAACTCCTTCTGAAATGCATCACAATCTAATTCATAAGACTTGATTTGGTACTTCTCCCTATCATCTCCCCCTTAGATCAAGATCGATATTCTAAGTCTATGAGCATATTCCATATCCCCTAAACTCAACAGTAATATACACATGCACACTAACATATTGAGACAATCTATATTTAGAAGTTACTAGCTTCATTATAGGGTATTTCTTTCAGAGATACCACTCTTAATTTCTTCGAACTTTTATAATAATCATCATATAATAACTGAACTCTTACTAGCAAACATAACCAATTTTCTTAGCACCTCGTAATCTAATCTTTCTTGTTATTCTACTAATATACCACCTCTAAGTTCATATTTCCCTGAATCAATGGAGAATAAAGCTTTCCTAAGAATACAACACCATCTATCTCTAAATATTTAATTCAACTCTTAAGAACACCACATAAGAGATACTATACGTAGCCTCTGTCACGCCCCGAGACTACACCCTAGGCGGGACTGGCACTCAAGAACCATTGTTGGCCCCAAACAAACCCTTGGCCTGGCTTACTTACTCAGCGGAAGTCTTAAACACAAGAAATAGTCTCAAAGGATAACTCACGCAAATGTCTTTAAGAAATATTAAACTTAGCCAAAATGCCAACTCAAGTCTCAACCATTAAAACAGGAAATAGAAAACTCAAGAACTAACATCTGACTGTCTATGAAGCCTCTAAACAACTGAGATGGATGTCAGGACAAGACCCACAACATCCTAATGAAACTAAAACTACTAAAAGCAATAAAAGGGATCCTCCGGAAGCAAGGAGGCTCACCATCAAGTCTGGAGCTCAACTAGAATCAACGATGTGTTGGATGCTGATCCTGGTTACCTGTGTCTGCATCATAAGAAGATGCAGACCAAATGGTATCAGTACATTGAATGTACAAGTATGCGAGGGGAATTCTAAAACAAAACATGATCTTGAAAGGAACTGAAGAACTTACCTGGCTAAACTCAACTCAACTGAACTCATTTCAATATAAAGCAATAAAGTAAAGGCAGTATAAAGAAAAGCTTTTAAAACATGGATGTCAACTCTGTGTATTTAGAAATACAATATTACTCTGTGTGTATGCAAAGATACGATATAAACTCTGAATTGTATATAAAAATACAAACAAACTGTGTATGTAAGAATACAAATACTTCTGTGACAGTTTCTCTAACTGACAACCATCACGTAAGAGCTATTGTGATGATACAGCATTTTGCCTCGTGCTACCAGGGCCATCCTATACCTTGCCGAGGGTATAGAACCTGACTACTAAGTAGATCCACTAGTCTATGCTAAAAAGCACTAAGGAATCATCTAAAAAGTGTGACCCTTTTCTACCCATAATGGCTACATGGTTTATGGGAGCTGGGAGTTGTCTGAACTCTCCCCCGTATCGGTGCTCAATACTACTCCCAAAATATGATACTAGCTCTTATGTTTAAAAAACATACTTCTTTCTGTGATTTGAGATAATTGCTCAAAAACTTAGCTCAAGGGCTATCTTGGAAATCAAAATTTCCTCTCATGCTTAATTGTGAAAGCGTTTACTCTTTTCTGAAAACTAGCTCAAAGGCTCTTTATAAATCAAAGTTTCCTTTTCCTGTTCAAATGTGAAAATGTTTTAAAACTCTTTGGAAATACATAGTCCTCGTATACTCTTTGAAGAAATGAACTCCAACTTTTACTCTTTAATCTTTACTCAACTTGAACTTTAAGTCTTAAAACAAAGTTAAAACATTTGGAAAACTCTAAGAACTTCTCTTGACTTGACTCTTACTTCTCTTGACTTTGATCTTAACTTTCCTTGAATTAAATTATGGATTCAAGGTTCATGATCTCATGTTTATGGATGATTTCATGATGTTTAAACGTACCTTAGAGTGTTGGAATCAACTAGAAAACATAGGTAC
>JAJONR010006826.1:0-24491 GCA_029582245.1 Solanum etuberosum | reverse complement strand
AAGATAATAGATTGAATATTGGAAGGAATATGATTAAGAACACATAGAATAAGAAAAATGGTACCGATAAATAGGAACCCCTTAATAGATATAAAAACTGATGAAGAAAAAATAATTATTTTATATACGCTAAGATAATAGATTGAATATTGGAAGGAATATGATTAAGAACACATAGAATAAGAAAAATGGTACCGATAAATAGGAACCCCTTAATAGATATAAAAACTGATGAAGAAAAAATAATTATTTTATATACGCTAAGATAATAGATTGAATATTGGAAGGAATATGATTAAGAACACATAGAATAAGAAAAATGGTACCGATAAATAGGAACCCCTTGATAGATATAAAAACTGATGAAGAAAAAATAATTATATTATATACGCTAAAAGAACTAATATCAGATTTAAGAGAAAAAATCTTTAACATATCAATACAACTAGAAATGAACGAACTAATAAATCAAAGATGGTATAATTTCGACCTATTAACCGAAAATAACATATTGGAAATAGATGCATACTCCGACATAGGTTCAGACATAGATTTTTACGATATAGACTTAAATGATTAACTACGACTACCTACAGTATTGGTTAGAAACAATGAATAACATAGAATTAACACAAATATCTATGCACATAAACCTAAATGAATATATAAAAACTCAGAACGAAGAATATTTAGAATATATGACGAACTGTATTGAAGAATTAAAAAGACTTAATAAACTAAAAGCAGAAACCTACTCAAGAGCTTTTACATAAAATGATAAATCAAGAATATCTAGAACAATGGATAGAAATAAAGAAAGAAGTAGATAAACTACAAGACCTGATAAAGCTAGATCTAGATCTATACTTAAGAACCAAAAATATAATACATTTAAGAACTATGCACAACGACATAAATGAAATAATCCGCAAAACCACTATAGAACAAGAACTATACTCTAAAACATTTAGTAATCAAATATGACAAACAATAAAATAAAACAATACACCTAATATTTAATTACATATCTCAATATATCAAAACCTGAATTATAATATGATAATCGTAAGAAAATTTAAAGGCCGAAATCACATATTTAAACTTTACCGTAATCATCAATTGCCAAACTTATATTTCATGCATCCAATACTTCTATAAAGTATTCCCAGCAATCACTACCCCATCATTGGTCACAATCATTAGGAACTAAAAATGGCATCAAGACTTTGTGATTAGTTCTTAATTATACTTTCTATTAGCCGTAGCAAAATTCCAACAAATATAAACCTAGCCCCTCAATTCATTAGCATTTATCAATATTATACATATATTTGTTGACACAAGTTTCTACAGAAACCCAATTGAAAATTGATGCCACGCATATGGCCATGTAACGAAAAAATATTTGTGAAATCTAAACATACTAAATATTAACCTACTAATTTAATAATGAAACCTCCCCACCATCACACAGTTACTGCTTTCCATATATACCTCTGTCTTAACAAATTACATTCCAAACGAACATTAAGATTTAAAAATGTAGTTTTACCTTGATCAAGACTTGCGGCTCCTCATGTCGTCTTCAGGTAAGTCCTATTCTCAATTTGATTCTAACTATTTAGGGCAATAATTGTGAACTTTTAAATACGTACATATTAAATTCCACTAATTTCTTCCTACACATGACCCATGTGGTAAGGGTATATAAATTATGGACTTGGCCTATTAACCATCAATTAATAAAAATTAAATAATTAATAAATATTTTTCAACTAAATCACCGTAATTAAATAAATAGTTCAAAATCACCCTTTAAAATTTACGGAAAGAGTCGAAATAGTATTAGTACTCAAATGACCTACCCGGGTCGTTACATTTCTTCTTTTTCATCTTTCTTCTTTTGGTTTTGTGCTTAAAAATGCCTTCAATAACCCTGTCATGTCTAAAAGCTCTTTCGAATGTTTTTTAATTTGAACATTTGTAGGATTTGTAAAATATTATTCTTAGGATTTTTCTTCCATCAAAACATCACATGTCACATAGGTTTCAAAATATGATTTTATGCTCATGGACCAAATTTAATAGTTTTCGTGTGTAAAAATTTGTGGGGCATGAAAGGGAGACTGTTTCTTGCCATTTCTTGAGAGTGTAAAGAATATTGTCCAGTTGGAGAAAATATAATGATTTGGGTGATCAAATATGAGAAACATTAGTAGATGTACCATATCGTAAGTGAACTCTACCAGAACTACAAGAAGCAACATGTTTAGGATTGCCAATGAGGTCCTTTCTACAAGCCATCAAATTTGTTTCTCTAGAAGGCTCCAACCCTTTCTTTTGAAACTAGGGTCATCGCTCACATCGTGGCTAGCACCCTCCTACCTCGTGCAAGGTTTCTGTCCTCCCTTACTTAGCATGATACTCTCCTTACCTACTACCTTATATCCAAGCATAAACTTAAGCTTTCCTTTTCCGTGCTTAACTATATGATTGAAGGTTCTTTTGATACTCTCAAATTGCATTATGGCATGGTCATCTCACGTATTCTTGATGAAAATATTATCAATTTGGTTGAAATCCATGTCCGTCCTATCAAACAGCGTTATACCTCTAAGGTTTTCATTAGTTGGGATATGTTCGCACTGAGGATTCCTGGGTTCTCAACCATGAGTTTGATGGTCCTGCAGTTGAAGCCTCCTCAAATGTCGAAGCTCCTTCCTCTTTGATTCTGTTGGGCCTACATGTTGATATTCTGGCCATGCTTGATGCTATGGTTGAAAAACTTGAGTCTTTCAAGGACATTCTTATTGGCACCCTATTTAAGATTTAGAAGGTCAAAGAAACCACTTAGTTCTTTTAGTGAAAGTGGTGCTTCATTTAAAATTACAGATTTGAAAGGCAGTTGTGTTTCATTACCTCTTGTTGGAACACTGGTGTGATGCAAGTACTTTTAATGCTTCACCATGAGTTTGAACTGACAATGATTAAGTAATTCTCATTCTACGGAGATGGTTGTATTTCCTCTCATTGGAATTCTTCATCTATCACACCTCTGTTTTAAGCTTATCTCGAGTTGTCGTGCAGTGATAATCCAAATGTATCAAATTTATTTAAGATTGTATTTAAGCTATACTAATAACTATCCTTGGTTTCATGACAAAAACTATACATATCAGAGTTAAAGTCATGCATTAGTTCAGATGGAGAATGAATGACATATAGGTATATACTTGAAATGGAATCAGAAGCATATGCACTCGTTATATTATAGCTGCAAGTTATTTATTAGTAATCTTTGACATTCAGTTACCAATGATATTTGGCAAGAAAGTTTAACCTGAGATCAACATGGCGATCAAGGCTTGTCCAATATCACCGACTTTGGAAGAAAGGGTGGGACACAGATAACTCAGTTCTAGGAAGAAATCCATGTGAGAAATGACTATCAATCTTCATATATATTCTAATGTCTTAAGGTAATAATCTGGTTTGTGGATTTGAAATCTGGTGTTTTTATATTTACATGTGCACTTTGTATTTTTTGCGAGGCAACCCTGATGATCAAAATTATCTCAGAGTTGCAAATTCTACATATTTTTCCAGGATTAGTAAATATATGACTTGTAACCTTAAATTCCAATGCCTATAATTTTTTTTCAGAAAGCTCCCAATATTAATGCTTGAAAATCAATTCGAGCATATAGATAAGAATTACGACCTTTTACGAAGCTATGGGAGGTGGGGGGTAGTACTTGTTCTAACTTCTCTCTCTTTTATCTGGTTAGCAAGAAACCTAGCTATGTAAATATTAAAGAATCTTTGATTCATGTCCCGTTTATTTCTAATTGCGGAAAGTCTTAATTTGTATTATTTATATTATAATTTATTAAGTGTTTTTCTCTTTGATATAATCCCTAGTTTGTCTTTAATAGGTATGAATTGTTTAATATTGTATGAAATTTATCATTAAATAATTACTCAATTATATATATAGACTTTTTATCATTAATCTATCCATTATTAACACACCACCACTATTATCAACCTTTGAGGCACGATCTTGCTCCCTTAACTAGCCATCACGAGCATTGACAACCACTCCACGCATAGGGTTAGAAAATGGATAGCTTGGATTAAAGTTGGGCGGGTTAAGATGATTTGAAACAATAGATGGGTGAACACCCAACCTAGTCCAAATCAATCATGGGCTAAGATAGGCTTGGTCAAGTTGGGCTGAATTGTCACACCATGAGGCCCTATTTGACCTTCTTCTGAGTCAACTTGCTCAACGGGGAAGCTATGGATGAAAATCCTTAAACAATTCTCCTGTAAAAACCGGCCAAATCCAAGAAACTTCTGATATCTGTTTGAGAGGTGGGTCTGGGTTAGTGTTTCACTGCCTCAATTTTTTGAGAATCCAGTCGGAACATGACCAAGGAAAGTGACAGACTGTAACCAGAATTCACATTTGCTGAACTTAGAGAATAACTGGCGATCAGTGTGAGTTTGTAGAACAACTCTCAGATGAGTCGCATGCTCCTCCTCACTCTGAGAATAAATGAGGATATCATCAATAAAGACGATGATGAACAAGTCCAAATACTATTTGAACACCCTGTTCATTAAATCGATGAAAGCTGCTGGAGCATTTGTTAGTCCAAAAGACATAACTACCAATTCATATTGACCATACCGAGTCTTGAAGGCTGTCTTCAGAATGTCACTATCTCTGACTCTGAGCTGATAATAGCCGGATCTGAGGTCTATCATAGAAAAGCAACTAGCACCATAAAGTTGGTCGAAAAAGTCATCAATCCTTAGGATGGGATACTTATTCTTGATGGTGACTTTGTTCAACTGATGATAGCCAATACACATTTGAGAGAACCGTCTTTCTTTTTCACGAACAACACTAGAGCACCCCATAGAGAGATACTAGGTCTGATTAAGCCCTTATCCAGAAGGTCTTTCAACTTCTCTTTCAATTCCTTAAGCTCGTCTAGAGCCATTCTGTAAAGAGGAATCGAAATAGGCTGGGTATCGGGAAGGAGATCTATTCCGAAGTCGATTTCCCTTTTGGGAGGAACTCCGGGAAGATCTTCTGGAAACAGTTTTGGAAACTCATTTACTACTGAGACAGACTCAAGAGTTGGGGTTTCGGAATTTGAATCCTTAACCCGAACCAGATTATAGATATACCCCTTGGAAATTATTTTTCTAGCCTTAAGGTAAGAGATGAATCGACCCATAGGCAGTGAGCTACTACCCATCCATTCTAAGATTGGCTCGTTTTGAAACTGAAACCGAACGATTCTAGTTCTACAATCGACTGGAAGATAACTGGAATGTAACTAATCGATGACTAGAATGATATCAAAATCTACAATTTCAAACTCTACAAGATCTGTTGAGGTGACTTTCTGAGAGACTGTGATAGGGCAATTTCGGTATACCCGTCTAGCTATAACTGGGTCACCAACTGGAGTAGAGTTTTATAAGGGTTTTGAGAGAGTTTCTGGACAGACACCGAAGTTTATTGCTATATAAGGAGTTAAAAACCACAATTTAGCCCCTGGATCTAATAATGCATAGACATCTAAATGAAAGACTCGTAACGTACCAGTGACCATATTAGGAGAATCTTCCTGATCCTGGAGAGCCTGGAGAGTATACAACCTATTCTGGCGCTGACCGCTACCTGTACCAGATGAAGTACCCTGTTGAGTTGGGCGACCTATTGGTGCTGCTGAGCTGTAGATTGAGCCCTATTGTTGTTACCTCCTTGCACGTATCTGGCAGAAGGGCAATCCTTCAACCTATGGACAGACTGATCACACCCAAAGCACCTTTCCGTGCCTGCAAGACACTCGCCTGAATGGTTCTTACCACACTTTCAACAAGTTGGGTAAGTCTTGTTACCTGAAGCACTCCCTTGAGACTTAGAGCCTGATGCCTTACCTTTTTGATCCTGTCGAAATATAGGGATAGAGCATTAGAAGATGAATGTGCTGGGGCTGTAGACCTCTGCTGAAACTGTGAGCGATTCCCACCACTCGACTTCTGCTAAGAGTATTCATAATTCCCTGTTCTAGCCTTCTTGTTGTCCTTAGCCATTTCCCTAAGCTTATGTCCCTCAACCTGCTCAGCATGAGTCATTATTCTGGAGATATCCATATCCCCTAACAGCATAGCATTCCTGCACTCGGTCTTCACCAGATCAGATACCCAAAATAGGAACTTACTTATTTGTGCCAATTGAATAGGCAACCATGTGTGGAGCATACCTGTAGAGCTGAGTGAACTTTAGCCCGTACTCTTGGACCGACATTGAACCATCCTTCAAGTTCATAAACTCTTGTGCCTTAGCATCTCTCAATTCCCTTGTGAAGAACCTATCGAGGAAAGCTCAAGTAAAACAATCCCAAGTCACAGGAGCTGCATCTGCACCCCTGTTATCTTTCCATTGAGTGAACCAGATATGAGCCACATCCTTAAGTTGGTAGGATGTCAACTAAACACTCTCAGTTCCAGTCACTTGCATTACTCCAAGAATTTTATTAACCTCATCAATAAAGTTTTGTGGGTCCTCACCAACCTTCGACCCAGGAAACTAAGTAGGATTCATCCAAACAAAGTCTCAAACCCTAGCTGCAGCTGATCCACCATTGGTGTTAGTAGGAACTAGGACCTGCTGATTATTCTGATGGGCCACACTGTGAGCCAAGAGGTGGATTGCATTTCGAAATTCTGCATTCGTAACCTCATTGTTCAGGACTGGAGGAACTGCGTTAGCATTGCGTGCATTAGCATTCTGTGGGTTAGCTCTACGAGGAAGCATGATCTGAAATGCATAACGATGAATTATAAAGGAGAAGTTGGATCATACCCACGTATGATAAGAATAACAAAGAAAGTGAAATTTCTTCTTAAGACATTTCGTCGCCTCCCTGTCATAGATGTGGTGCACTTCAAACCCATGAAAGAGACACTACTTAGTGCGGCTTTCAGACATGCTAGGACTCTTGAACCTAAGGCTCTGATACCAAGTTTGTCACACCCCGAGGCTACCCCCTTGACGTAACACAGGACCTAGGATCACGAAGGACCCCAACCTAACCCTGTGCCTGGCATATCATAATCACACTGAAAGATAACTAAATAAACATGAACTATGCGGAAGCTAAATCAATAGATAACTGGAAAATGGGGGAAACCCAACTAGTCATAATGTATAAACTATACTAAGAGTTTAATAATAACAGAAAGATAACCTCAACAATTCAAGTTGAGTCTACTACTCTTTCTGAAAAGCCTCTAACTGCATTGAGTTGTTGTGACATGCCCCCTATCTAACTCTAACAAAAACTGAAAACTGAATAAAAAGACTAAAATGAAAGCATGTTTGTTGTCCTCGAAATATGAGGACTAACCACAGAAGCTGCTGAGTGCGGACCAAGAATAGATCTAAGCGCGATCTGGATGCTGAGTACCTGAACCTACATCATGAAAGGATGTAGCGTAGAGTATATGTCAGTACTTTAAATGTACTGAGCATGCAGGATATAAATATTAAGCTGAACAAACATATATATAAGCTGAAACCAGGCATAACTAAAAAATACTATAAACTGGGCAAGAATGTAAATACTGAAAAGATAACTGAAAAGCTAAACTAAATGCAATGACCAAGTACTAATCATGAACATGACATGCTAAACTGAATAATTAAGTATATATTGAAAACCTGGTCAAATGCTCTAAGAGTCTGACTGTGGGAGCTACTATTAACCGATATGAAACCACGTGAGCTAAACGTAGAGTGCGATGTATATCCCCCATCGAGAGGACCCAATATACCTTGCCAGGGGTATAAAGGCATGACTGGCGTAATCACTAAATCAGTTGCCCAACAGAGGGGACTTATACTCCTACGGGGGCACGTAGTTCTAGGACTATGAGGGTACGTTGAACCCTAGTCCAACTCGGTGCTAAGTTTGCTCTAAACTCAATATGTATATGATAGAAATTTAACTGACATACTGAATAACTCAAATACTGACATGCAATCTGAGAATGCAACATTTATAAACTGATAATGTGACATTCGAAATATAGAGCATGATTATCTGTTTAACTGACCTAGCAAGTATAATTCATGAACTAAGAGAATTTATACAAACTAGTGTTCTGAGTTTCATACAAGGAATTAAGTAACCTTACCAAGAAAACGTGTTATTTCGATTAAGGATACTACAACAGTTAAATCTCAAAAAAATCCCAAGGTTTTAGAAACCCTAGGTCTATACAAGATATGGAGAATCAAGGAGCTGACTGAATTCTAGGGACCTAGTGGATGAAAGTAACCCACTAGTGAAATCCCACATACCTGGTGATGAAATCTACAGAGAATTCCTTCGATTTCGGGGCTGAAACATGAAGAAAAATTTTTTCTTGTTCTTTAGAGGCTGGTCGACTTTTCCTCCTCTTTCTGCTCTAGTTTCGAATGATTTTGTAGAATAGAGGTTTTGGTTAGGTTCTGACTAGATTATTAGGCTTCAACTGAGTAAAACGATGTAGTTTAGGTGTAAAACGACGTAGTTTAAATATCCAATGCATAGGGGAAAAGACCCAAACGACCCTAACTTAAAAGTTGACGAGGCCTTCCATGGAGACACTGATTTACCGTCAAAGGGACTACGGCCCGTCAAGTGGGTCGTGATTCTTGGCTAGTGCTTACTGGTTCTGGGGGGGTCTATCAACTAGCCCTACCATGGCCCATTTGAAGCACCACGGACCGTGAAGGCCACCGTGGTTCTTCACTTGGCCTGGGGGTCTGTTGGCTGAAGGACGACGGACTCTCCCACAGCCTTTCATCATGACCAATGCCCGTGGAGGGCTCCGTGGTCTGAAGCTTGCGTCCCGGTGGCTCTGCCTTGCCTCCACGAGCCTTTGCACGGCTCGTGTGGTGGTCCACAGATCGTGAAGGGCTCCGTGGTCCACCACTGCTGGGTGGGTGTGAGCCACGAGCAGGTCAACGGACCACGGTTCCTTTCACGGTCCGTGAACCCTTTCGTGTTTCACCAAAATTTCTGTTGTTCAAGTCTGTTAAGTTCTGAGGTGTTACATGAATGATGTATCATAACCCAACCCATCCAATTTGACTATACTTTTTTATTTCCTTTTGTACATATCAATAAATTTTCGTACCCAAATATCCAAAAAAATCTTCATAAATAATTAAGTATTACTCCCTCCATCCCAATTTATATGACGTAGTGTGATTAGACACAAATTTCAAGAAAGAAAAATGGACTTTTAAAACTTGTGGTCTAAAATAAGTCATAAATATTTTTTGGCTATAAATCATCTTATTAGGGCAAAAATAAATAATTAAAAATTAAATTGTTACTAAACACAGAAATGTTTCATTTTTTAGATGTTCTATAAAAGAATGTATGTCATATAAATTGGGACAAAAGCAGTACATATTATAAGATTTTATGAATTTATCTACTTGTACAACCACAATTTTATTTTTTTTAAAATACTAATTATAAATAAGTATAACATATATTTGATATATATATAACAACAACTAAAATATATGAAACAAAATAATGGGTCGAGTCTTGGATGGAGGACAGGGTCAGGTCTCGAGTCCGTATTAGGGTCAGTTCTCAGATCGTTTCTTGAGTAGGGGTCGGTTCGAGTTTTAACATTGGATCAAGTCTCGATTTGAGGTTGTGAGATCATAACCATCTTGTGTATATCTTGGTCACGAGGACTAATGCATAGAAAATATAACCCAAGTAAGGGGTGAGATAATAACCATCTCCTATGGAGGTGGTAGAAGAATACATGTCACGACCTAGGGGTACCCCCTAGATGTAACATGGCGTATAAAACCCTGAAGGACTCCATACAAGCCACTTAGACTTCATAACATAAGCATTAGAAAAATAAAAGTAAAAACACATTTCAAGTCTAAAATTTTCATAGAAATAAAGCGGAAGTTTAGACTCTAAGTCTCAACATAGCCATCTATTACAATGTTTGAATGAAATAGGGCCTAGCTCATATCACATGTCCAAAAATAGAAATACATGAAACGAAACTACAACATGATAAAAAGCTGTACTCGAACCATGAGGACTCACCAACAAGCTAGGAAGATACACAAGTCCAAGCTTTAGCCACTAGAATGATCACATCGAGAACCGGACCCTACACTTGAGAAAAATGTCGAAAAGTAGGCGTTAGTACAAAAATACACTAAGTATGATAGCCATGCATAAAAATATTGAAAACATGCTAAAAGGGGCATTTCATTTGAAAGTATGCAATTTATCAATTTAAACATGATATAAGAGTTTATAGAGCATAAGTCATAACAACATAGCCAACATAGTCATCATCATCTTAAAAGCCTTTGAAAACTCATATACAAAGCTTATTGAGTAACCGTAGTTCATAATTCATATTCTTGTTCTTATTGCGGGAATAAGCCTTAACCGACATGAGACCATGTGAGCTGTACATGATCCCCCGGTGTTACCCACACCGAAAAGGAGTGTCCTACTTGCCTAAGGTAGAACCATACTTTTAGCTTAGGTGGATCCACTAGCTAATAACCTATGGGGGCACATAGTTTATGGGATAAGGAGATTGCTACTAGAAACCCGCACTCAACTAGCGTAAAAGGTTTCCATCTCATGAGACATACTTTGGGAACCCAGACTCAACTAGCGTAAAAGGATCCCATTTGGAAGCCGGACTCAACTAGCGTAAAAGCTTCCATCTCATATACAATATCCACTCGGTGCTAAGCATTAATTCCCACAGAGTAGTTATTAAGTTTTGACTTCATTCATATTCATGGAAGAATGTTTTGACACTCAGTCCAGCATAATTCATCGGATAGCTCTTAGATCATGCGTGAGAATAACCTTTCACAGTCCATGTCTACATAGACATATCTTAGATTCAATTAGGTGAGAAAGTCTTTCAACCTTAAAATTTCCATTATGTGAGAAAACCTTTCACATCATATCATATTCATGCATAAGTGTATATATGAGGATATCCTTTCAACAACACAACAGCTACATCATAATCATAGACACTTCTCTCTCAAAGTGTTCTTAAAGCATATAACATAAATTATTATCATACTTTGCCCTTTTCAAGGTTTAAAGCTCACATTCAATCAACACATCTAGAATTCACTACATTAGACATTGATATCATCATAATTCAAGTAACCCAATCACTACATACATAATTTCATAACATTCCTCTTTCATCAACAAAGACTCACATCACAAGATCACAATTGAGAAATATGGAGATTTCATGGGTTCTTGGGGATACATCATAAAATCCATAGTAAATCATCAATTCATGCTTAATACAATATAATTCAATCATTAGAATCGATTTTGAAAGGAACCCATGACTTTGGAATCAAACCCTAACATTTGGGGATTTCTATCTTTAAAATTGGGATTTTGAAGGGACTCCATGGATGAAGGTTATCCATGGATGAAGGAACCATACCTTAAAAACAAAGCCCAATGAAATTGATGAGAAGAACCTAGCTCCTTGAACCCTAGCTTGAATCTCCTTCTTCTTCTTCCTCGAGTTCTAGAGAGAGAATATTTGAAGAGGATGAACTTTTAGGAATTGATTTGGGGTTTCGGAATAATGAGTTGAGTGGTGAGTTTAAAGGGTTAAAATCACTTATATAGGTGTACAAAACATAGGCAAAACAACCTCACTTAATACCCAATTAAAAAGGAATTGCCCATAGTGCCCTTAATTGGGTAGCCTAGTGCCAGGCACCACATACCTCTTCACGAGCCGTCAAGAGTACCCCGTCCCTTCATGGTGCCCGTGGTCCCTTAACCACTGGCTAGGCCACCTCAACTTGTCCCCCACAAAGTGAAGGCAACCCCACGAGCCTTCCCACGGGCCGTGAAGTGGCTCGTGAAGTGGAGCCAACATGGGGAAGCCCTTGGTAGCTCACTGCCTCACCACCTTGAGTTTTTAAGGCCCTCATGGCATGGTGGGCAGTGTCTTGGGAATTTTGGGCAGCCTTGGCCCTTTCCCTTGGCTCTTGCCCTCATGCCCTTGGCCCTTGGCCTCCTCCATGAGTCTAACCCTTACGCTAAGCTCTAGTTTAGCCTACTAATTTTTGGGGTGTTACAATATCTCACCCTTGGGAACATTCATCCTCGAATGACGATCTAGACACCTTACGGAAGTAAAGACTCAAGACTAGCAGCCCATCATGCATGCAACATCAAAATAATGCACAATTCAAAGGAGGAAACATCAACTCCATCTCAAACATACACAATGCATCACAAGGAAGTAGGAACTACATCTAAAAACCCATTATGCATGAAATCTCAACATTTCTCATATTCATAGAAGGAATTACCTTCTCCAAACTAAAAGCATGCTAAACACAACCTCATGGAGCCTTTATGCAATTTACTCTCAAAACAAACATAACTAAAGCATTTTCAACAATTCATCTCATGAAGCATATAGGAAACTCTTACTCAATGCACAACAACATGAGGAAAATCAATCATAAAAAGTCATTTTCTTACTAAACATAAATTTCTCATCAACATGCATAACATAGGGAAATCATAGAAAACTCAAATAACACACATGACTCCTAAAACAAGAAAAACTCAAGAGGAACTACTTACCTCAAGCTAGAGTAGGAGTAGAAGCAAAAATATGAGGATAGCGGGACTTCATGTCGGCCTCGGCCTCCCAAATAGCACCCTCAACTAGATGATTCTTCCACAAAACCTTCACGGAAGCTATTTCCTTGTTTCTCAACCTCTTAACTTGCCGGTCTAGAATCTCTACCGGAACTTCCTCATATGAAAGACTTTCATCAACCCCCAACCCTTCTAAGGGGATTATGGATGCCGGATCTCCAACACACTTCTTGAGAATATAAACATGAAACACCGGATGCATCAAAGATAATTCACTTGGCAAATCTAACTCATAGGCAACTTTTGTCAATACGCCTCAAAATTTTGTATGGGCCTACATACCGGGGACTAAGTTTCCCCTTCTTGCCAAATCTCATCATACCCTTCATGGGTGAGATAAATAGACCCAGTCATTAACCTTAAATTCTAGATCCCTTCACCTCACATCGGCATAAGACTTTTGTCGGCTTTGTGCCGTTCTCAATCTCTCTCTAATGAGTCAGACTTTTTCCATGGCCTCTAACATCAATTCGGGACCTATCAAAGCAATTTCCCCCACTTCGAACCAGCCTATAGGAGATCTAAAACTCCTACCATACAAATCCTCAAATGGAGCAATACCAATACTTGAGTGGTAGCTATTATTGTAGGCAAACTCTACCAATGGCAAATGGTCATCCCAATTACCCTTAAAGTCAATCACACAAGCCCCTAACATATCTGCCAATGTTTGGATGGTGCGCTCCTCTGGCCCATCGGTTTGGGGATGAAAAGCCGAGATAAGCTTAACCTTGGTGCCTAGGCCCTTTTTTGAAAAGACCTCCAAAAGTGACAAGTGAATTGAGGGCCACAATCGGAAATAATGGATAAAGGCACTCCATGCAACTTCACCATTTCTCTTATATAAAACTTTGCATAGTCCTCCGCCGAATAGGAAACTTTGACGGTAATAAAGTGAGCCGATTTTGTCATCTGATCTATAATAACCCAAATAGAGTCATGTTGTCTCCAGGTGCGGGGCAAACCAACAATAAAGTCCATATTCACCTCTTCCCACTTTCAAGTCGGAATACCTATATCTTGGGATAAACCTACTGGTATTTGATGCTCAACCTTAACTTGATGACAATTAGGACACTTAGCCACAAACTCCGCGATATCTTTCTTCATCCCATTCCACCAATAGACCTACCGCAAGTCACGGTACATCTCGGTGGCTCCCAGGTGAATAGAATACCGAGAACTATGAGCTTCCGACAAGATTAGCTCTCTCAAGTAATCAACATTGGGAACACATATACGACCTTGGTATCTAAGTACACCATCTCCCCCTTGGGAGAAAGCCTCAATGGATTTCTTAAGTACCGCCTCTTTCAATTCAACAAAAATAGGATCAAAACTTTGCTTAGGTTTCACATCCGCCACAAAAGATGATTCAGACCCATTGTGAACCATGACACCACCCTTGGTGGAATCCACTAATTAAACACCTAACTTGGCCAACCTATGAACATCCTGAACCATCTCTTTCTTATCATCATCTACATAAGCAACGCTTCCCATATACAACCTACTAAGAGCATCTGCTACCAAATTGGCCTTGTCGTGGTAATAAAGAACAATCATGTCATAATCCTTCAATAATTCAAGCCACCTCCTTTGGCAAAGATTCAAATCCTTTTGACTAAACACATATTGTAAACTCTTGTGATCGGTAAACACATCAACTTTAACCCCATATAGAAAATGCCTCCATATCTTTAAGGAAAAAATAACCGCTGCTAACTCAAGGTCAGGTGTAGGATAATTCTTCTCATGGTCTTTAAGTTTCCTTGATGCATAGGCAATCACCTTACCATTTTTCATAAGCACACATCCAAACCCAACTCTAGAGGCATCACAATACACCAAAAAACCATCTGTACCTTCTGGTAAGGTCAACACCGGAGCGGAAGTAAGTCTATCCTTCAACTCTTGGAAACTTTTGTCACAAGCTTTCGACCAAATGAGCTTAGCCTTCTTTCTAGTCAAAGCTGTCATCGGAGAGACAATGGAAGAAAAACCCTCAAAAAATCTTCTATAATAAGCGACCAAACCCAAAAAGCTTCTAATGCCCGAAGGAGTTAGAGGTCTTGGCCAACGCTTGACAACATCCGTCTTCTTAGGATCCACCTCGATACCCCTACTTGACACAATATGACCAAGGAAAGCCACGGACCTTAACCAAAAGTCACACTTACTAAACTTTGCGAAAAGTTGATGCTCCTTAAGAACTTGCAATACAATTGTCAAATTGTCCACATGCTCATTCTCACTCCTTGAATAGATCAAAATGTCATCTATGAACACAATCACAAACATGTCAAGGTATTGTCTAAACACCCTATTCATCAAGTCCATAAACGTCGCCAGAGAAATAGTCAACCCAAACGACATAACCAAAAACTCATAATGACCATATCGGGTTCTAAAAGCCGTGTTTGGAATATCTTCACCTCTCACACTTAATTGGTGATAACCCGACCTAAGGTCAATTTTTGAGAAGTAACTTGCCTTTTGTAATTGATCAAACAAATCGTCTATCCTTGGAAGAGGATACTTGTTCTTAATGGTAACTTTGTTCAACTGACGATAATCGATGCACATACGAAGAGATCCATCTTTCTTTCTAACAAACAACACGGGAGCACCCCATGGTGAGATACTCGATCTGATGAAGCCCTTATCCAATAAGTCCTTCAAATGTTCTCTCAACTCCATTAACTCAGTCGGGGCCATTCTATAAGGAGGAATTGAGATAGGTTGCGTATCTGGGAGAAGGCCAATAGCGAAGTCTATTTACCACTCGGGAGGAATACCGGGTAGATCATCCGGGAATACTTCTGGGAATTCCTTCACAACGGGGACCGACTCAAGAGTAGGGGTCTTGAATCTACATCCTTCACCCTAACAATATGGTAAATGCAACCCTTGTAGATCATCTTTCTAGCCTTCAAACATTAGACAAACTGACCCTTAGGCATAGAAATTCCCCCCTTCAACTCAAGGACAGGCTCATTCGGGAATTTAAACTTGACTACCCGAGTTCTACAATCAATCGACGCATAACAAGAGTGCAACCAATCCATAACAAGTATCACATCAAAATCTAACATGTCAAGTTTTACCAAATCAACAAAAGTCACTCTATGAGATAGAGAAATGGGCCACTACAAAATCACCAACCGGAGTAGAGATAGAAAAAGATTCTAACAACACATCAGGGAGCATATCAAATCTCATTGCCAAATATGGCGTCACAAAAGACAAAGTAGCACCGGGGTCTAACAACGCATACACATCTATATGGAAAACTTTTAACATACCGGTGACAACGTCCAAAGAATTCTCTTGTTCACCTCGATTTTGGAAAGCATAGAAGCAGTTTTGCTTGGGAGCATTGGAGTTCGAACCGCTAGGAGGAGTTTGCTTTCCCTCTCTTCCTTGATCCTTAAGCATCGGACAATCTCTAATCCATTGACCACTCTTCCCACAACTAAAGCAACCATCCGTACTTACTAGGAACTTACCATCATGCTTCGTTCCACACTTCACACAAGTAGATCTAGCAACATAAGAACCACTACTATTACCTCCTTGAGGTTTAGGGTTGGACACCCTATCCTTGTTGATCCTTGAAGGAGCACTAGAGGAACCTTGGTTGGAAAACCTTCGTCTAAACCTTGGTCAACCTTGTCCATCAGACCTAGTATTGGAGAGTTCCCATCACCGGTCCTAACTCTATACACCTCCCTATTGTTTTCTTTAAGTATCTCTTTCTTCATTTGTTGGGCATAAACCATGAGACGTGAAATATCCATGTCTTGCACAAGCATTGCCGTACGACATTCTTTGACTACCGTGTCGGACACTCCCATCACAAACTTATTCATCTTAGCCCTCGAATCAACCACTATAGTTGGAGCATACTTGGATAGTTGGGTGAACTTTAGAGCATATTCCTTCACACTCATAATACCTTGAGGAAGGTTAATGAACATTTGCATCTTAGCCTCCCTCAACTCTAGGGGAAAGAATCTATCAAGAAACGCTAATTTGAACACTTCCCACTCTACGGGACCCGCTCCTACCGGCCTCCCGTACTTCCATTGGTTATACCACACTTGAGCAACACCTTTCGTTTGGTAAGTGGCTAACTCCGCCTTCTCTACCCAAGTCACCCCCATGATAGCAAGTACCTTATAGACCTCATCGATAAATTCTTGACAAACTTCCTCAACTTTGGAGCTATAAAATTCCGGAGGGTACATTCTTGCAAAGTCCCTCACTCTTGAAGCCGCGTAATTCACACTAGGGTTCACGGGAGCAATCACCTCTCTATTGGCTTGAGCCGTCACGGCTTGAGCAGAAACTTGTAAAGTCGCCCTAAACTCCGCATGAGTAACATTCTCAACAAAAGTATCAATCAGAGCTTGAGAAGCTTGAGGGGGAGCTCCTTGATTCAGATTGTCTTCCTCATTCCTTCTAGCAAAAGTCCTTCGAGTAGTCATAGACCATCGAGTAAGGATTAGATTAAAGACCTTATAGAGTTAAACTCTATTGCACGACTTAAGAGTAATGAAAGAAGTGAAGTTTCCTAGTCATTTTGTAGCTTCTCGTTCATAAATGTGGCACTCTTCACACTCATGAACAAGACTCTACTAGACATTGCTTATGAGACATAATCCTAGAATCATTTTAAACCTTGTGCTCTGATTACCAAGTTTGTCACGACCCAGGGGTACCCCCTAGATGAAAATTGGCGTATAGAACCCGAAGGACTCCATACAAGCCACTTAGTTTTCACAACATAAACAATAGAACAATAAGAGTAAAAACACATTTCAAGTCTAAAATTTTCATAGAAATAAAGCGGAAGTCTAGACTCTAAGTCTCAACATAGCCATCTATTGCAATGTTTCAATGAAATAGGGCCTAGCCTATACAACATGTCCAAAAAGGGAAATACATGAAACGAAACTACAATATGAAAAAAAGCCATCCTAGAACCATGAGGACTCACCAACAAGCTAGGAAGATACACATGTCCAAGCTTTAGCCACTAGAATGATCACCTCGAGAACCGGACCCTACACTTGGGAAAAATATAGAAAAGTAGGCATTAGTATAAAAATGCACTATGTATGATAGCCATGCATAAAAACATTGAAAACATGCTAAAAGGGGCATTTCATTTGAAAGTATGCAATTTATCAATTTAAAAATGATATAACAGTTTATAGAGCATAAGTCATAACGAAAGAGCCAACATAGTCATCATCATCTTAAAACCCTTTGAAAACTCATATACAAAACTTATTGAGTAACCATAGTTCATAATTCATGTTCTTGTTCTTATTGTGGGAATAAGCCTTAACCGACATGAGACCATGTGAGCTATACATGATACCCCGGTGTTACCCATACCGAAAAGGGGTATCCTACTTGCCTAAGGTAGAACCATACTTTTAGCTTAGGTGGATCCACTATCTAATAACCTATGGGGGCATATAGTTTATGGGATAAGGAGATTGCTACTAGAAACCCGGACTCAACTAGCGTAAAAGGTTTCTATCTCATGAGACATACTTTGGGAACCCAGACTCAACTAGCGTAAAATGATCCCATTTGGAAGCCGGACTCAACTAGCGTAAAAGCTTCCATCTCATAAACAATATCCACTCAGTGCTAATCATTAATTCCCACAGAGTAGTTATTAAGTCTTGACTTAATTCATATTCATGGAAGAATGTCTTGATACTCAATCCAACATAATTCATAGGATAGCTCTTAGATCATGCTTGAGAATAACCTTTAACCGTCCATGTCTACATATACATATCTTAGATTCAATTAGGAATTTCCCATAGTGCCCTTAATTGGGAAGCCTAGTGCCAGGCACCAGGGCCCTCTTCACGAGTCATCAAGGGTACCACGGGCCTTCATGGTACCCGTGGTCCCTTGATCAGTGGCTAGGCCACCTCAACTTGTCCCCCAAAAAGTGAAGGCAACCCCATGAGTGTTCCCACGGGCCGTGGTCTTCACCACGGGCCGTGAAGTGGCTCATGAAGTGGAGCCAACATGGGGAAGCCCTTGGGAGCTTACTGCCTCACCATACCCGGGTGGCACCTCGGGTAGTAGTGGCCACCACGGGTCGTGAAGGCCCTCGTGGCATGGTGGGCAGTGTCTTGGGAATTTTGGGCAGCCTTGGCCCTTTCCATTGGCTCTTGCCTCCCTTGGCCCTTGGCCTCCTCCATGAGTCTAACCCTTACGCTAAGCTCTAGTGTAGTCTACTAATTTCTGGGGTGTGACAATACATCATATATGTAGTTTATACATTGGAGATAAAAATAGAGAGACTTTACCTCTTACAAAGATCATCATTGTTTAAAAAATAAATTCAAAAAAAATCATACAAAAATCATATATATTTGTATTCAAGATACGAAATAGACTAAATGAACTCATCTCTAATTGAAAGTAAGTCAATCAAGCAAACACAAAAACTGTAGCTCCGAAAGTAGATTAGTGCAATACTATGAACGGTAGAATCATCTTGACTGATAAAATATCAATAGAGGGTTCATATTATTAGGATAAATCTTTCAAAGCACTTTATTGACTCCATCTCAGAATTCGTCAAGGAAAACCAAATATGTATAGGATGAACTGATAATATCTAACCAAAATGAAGGGAAATCACTACAATGAGTAGTGGACCGTACTTACAATAATTATTTGATAACAAATCATCAAGAAGAAAATTCATGAAAAAATCTCAACCGAACTAATAAAATTTTAGAAAATTGTTGTGGCCTACATAAGACGCAATGTGGGAAGATAAATTAAGTTGAATTACCTTGGAGTAACCATTAGGCATATCCGGCACAATGCAACTAGAAGGGCGCCTCCTACAATTCTCAATTTTAAATTGACATGAACCTTCTTGGATTGTGTCAATAGACAAATCAACAACAAACTAATTACCTATAGGATGTTGGTGGCAGAAGCGGAGAAATTTTATTTCACGAACAGGGACCAGATAAGAAATAATTTGAAATTATGTTTGGCGGATTCTGAGATGGTGTCAATAAAATAATACTTTGAAAGTTTTATCCTAATAATGTGAACCCTTTATTGATATTTTATCTGTCAAGATGATTCTACAGTTCATAATATTACACTATCATCTTTTTTTCGGAGCTACATTATTTGTATTTTATTGATTGGCTTACTTTCTATTATAAATGAATTCATCGAGACTATTTCATATAGTGAATTTATAAATTTATGATCTTTGTATAAGTTAAGTTTGTGTATTTTTATCTGTGTTGTATTGACTCCAGATTTAATGTATCTTTCTTGTCACGCCCAGAGACTACCCCCTGGATGTTAACACGGGACCTAGGATCACAAGTGACCCCATGCTAACCCTGAACTGACATTTCATAAGCATACTAAAAGATTACTTAATAAAATATACCATGCGGAAGCTTTAAGCACTGATAACTAAAAGTGGGGAATACCCAATACTGATCGGAACATATTAAAGACTATGAGTTTAATAACAACTGGAAGATCAAACTCAAAACTAAAACTGAATCTAGTACTATATCTGAAAAAGCCTCTAACTGACTAAAGTTGTCGGGACATACCCCCAGCTAACTCTAGCAAAACTGAACACTGAATAAAAAGACTAAAGTGTAAAGCATGTCAATTGTCTTCAAAGTATGAGGACTCACCACTGAAGCTGCTGAATTGGAGATCGAGAACCGATCTATGCGTGATCTGGATGCTTAGTACCTGAACCTACATCATGAAAGTATGTAGCTCAGAGTATGCGTCAGTACATGAAATGTACTGAGCATGTAGGATATAGAGTATAGCTGAATAAAATACATAACTGACCAAAGCATACTGAGCAATAACATAATCTGAACTGAATGTAAATGCTGGAATATACTTAAGACTGAACTAAATGCAATGACCAACTATTAATTCTGAAGATGACATAATGAGACTAAATGCTGAAATATAACTGAAAACCTGGTCAAATCCACTAGAGTCTGACTGTGGGAGCTACTAATAACCGACATAAAACCACGTGAGCTAAATGTGGAGTCTGATGTATACGCCCCATCGAGAGGACCCAATATACCTTGTCAGGATTATAAAGGCATGACCTGCATTATCACTAAATCTGATGTCCAACAGAGGGGACTTAATAACCAACTAGGGCACATAATTCTGGGACTATACGGGTATGTTGAACCCTAGTCCAACTCGGTCTAAGCCTACTCCCAACTGGAATGTGTATAAACAACATATCTGAAATACTGGATAACTCAATGTTCTAACATGCAAATCTGAGAAAGCAAAATTTATAACTGACAGTGAAACATTCTAACTGGAGCATGTATATGTGTTTAACTGACCTAGAAAGTGTAATTCATCAACTAAGAGAATCTACACAACTAGGGTTCTGAATTTCATGCAAAGAACTAAGCAATGATTTTACGAAAACATGATAATCTGATTAGGAATACTACAACAGCTAATTCACAACAATTCAGCAAGGTTGTAGAAACCCTAGGTCTAAACATGATATAGAGAATCAAGAATCTGACTGAATTCTAGGGACCTAGTGGAAGAAAGAAATCCACTAGTGAAATCCCACATACTTTGTGATGAAATCTACGAAGAAATCCTTCGATTTTGGGGCTGAAACATTGAAGAACATTGCTGCTTGTTCTTGGGAGGTTTGGTCGACTTTTTCACCTTCTTTTTGCTCCAAGTTTGGATGATTTTGGTGAATAAACGTTCTGGGTGTGTCTAACTAAGTTATTAGGCTTAAACTGAGTAAAATGATGTAGTTTAGGCATAATAAGACAAAGTTTAAGTGCCCAACGCATAGGAAAAAGACCTAAATGACCCTAACTTAAAAGCTGACTAAGGTCACCCACGGAGGGACCTACTGGACGTAGGTCGACCTACCAACCATACGTGGGGTCGTCGGTTAAGACTTCCTAATAGGGCTTCACTAAAACGAGCATAACATTTTATTCGGAGACGAGATTTTAGCAATCTCGGTGGCATTGGAAAGATGATTCAATTATATATCATTTGGTAGGTCATGGGACACCTTATTCCTTTTGTGCTAAGAGTGATGACCATTTGAAGTTGACCCAACAACAATTTCCCTCTAACTGGCTGCTGACCCTCACCTACAGTCAGACCTACGGTCCGTAGGTCCAACAACGAACCGTACTACTCGATCGTGGGTGAGATCATAGACTATAAAGATTTGGGCCTTAACGACGGAAGCCCACCTATGGTCCGTGGTCCCACCTACGGTCCGTGGGTGGTTGTGTCGGTTTTGGCACAAATTTTCTGAAAACTAGGATTTTTCTTAATTTTGTGATCCGAGGTGTTACAATATCTCTCCCTTGGGAACATTTATCCTCGAATGAAGTCTAAACAAGCTGAGTATGGAGGTAAGAAGCTGTAATCCCTACCACTAAGTACTAGAAACTGATATCTAACTGAACTAAGTTCCAAGGACATGCAAATATGCTTAAAATGCAAGAACAACTGAAGGAACAAGGTACTAACATTAAATTTAAGCACGAGTAAACTGAGAGACTGCCGAGGAAACTATTATCTCAAGATGAAACAGAATCAAAAGGAAAGAGATGAGGATACTTGGCCTTCATGGCTGCTTCAACTACTCATCCACCTTAGGAACACAAAAGCGACCATCTCCCCCTTGGGAGAAAACCTCTACTTTCTGCTGTTGAACTGCATATTCCGACTAAAATAATATAGGATCACTGTCCTGTTTTCCCTTAACCTCCACTACAAATGAAGGTTCTGACATATTCTGGACTATCACACCATCATCCGATATGTCTGTAAGACTAACTCATAAGCGAGCAAGCCGATGAACATCTTTTGCTAATTCCTTCCCTTTTTCCTCAACATATTCTACACCACCTTTTATAGATCATCTTTATGGCCTTAAGGTAAGAGACAATTTGACCTATAGGCACTGAGATACTACCCTTCAATTCTAAGACTGGTTCGTTAGAAACTGAAACTGAACGATCCTAGTTCTACAATCGACTGAGGCATAAAAGGAATGTAACCAATTGATGCCTAGAATGATATCGAAATCCACCATTTCTAACTCTACAAGATCTGCTGAGGTGACTTTTTAAAAGACTGTGATAGGGAAATTTCGGTATACCTACCTAGCTATAATTGGGTCACCAACTGGAGTAGAGATTGAGAAGGGTTCTGAAAGAGTTTCTCGACTGACACCTAAGATTACTCCTATAAGGAGAGTTACAAAGGTAAGAGTAGCCCCTGGATAACAAAGCATAAACATCTAAATGAAATACTTGTAACATACCAGTGACCACATCAGGAGAATCTTCCTGATTCTGGCAAGCCTGGAGAGCATAGAACCTGCCTTGGCGTTGACTGCCACCTATACCAGATGACACACCCTGCTAAGTTGGGCGAGCTGGTGCTGTTAGGAAAGTAGATTGAGCCCTACTATTGTTACATCCTTGCCCCTGCCTGGAAAAAGGGCAATCCTTTACCCTATGACCAGACTAGCCACATCCAGAGCATCCTTCCTTGCTTTCAAGACACTCGGCCCGATGGTTCTTACCACCCTTTGGACAAGTTGGGTAGGTCTTATTTCCTGAAACACTTCCCTGAGACTTAGAGCCTTGTGCCCTACTATTCTGATCCTGTCAAAACTTTGAGTGATTTCCAGAACCTAATTTCTGGTGAGAGTACTCATAGTTCCCTGTTCTAGCTTTCTTGTTGACCTTAGCTATTTCCCTAAGCTTATCTCCCTCAACCTGTTGAGCATGGGTCATGAGCCTAAATATATTCATATCCCCTAACAACATAGCATTTCTGCACTCTGTCTTCACTAAGTCGGATACCCCAAATAGAAACTTACTCATTTGTGCCCTTGGATCAACAACCATATGTGGAGCATACCTAGAGAGTTAGGTGAACTTAAGTCCATACTCTTGGACTGACATGGTACCTTGCCTCAAATTCATAAACTCCTTAGCTTTAGCCTCTCTCAACTCCCTCGGGAAGAACCTATCCAGAAAAGCTCCAGCAAAACACTCCCAAGTCATAGGAGCTGCATCCGTACCCCTGTTTTCTTTCCACTGAGTAAACTAGATGTGAGCCACGTCCTTAAGCTGGTAGGATGCCAACTCTACCATATCATTACCAGTTACTTGAATCACTCCAAAAAATTTATTAACCTCATCGATGAAATTATGTGGGTCCTCACCAACAAAATTTTGTTGGTCCTCACCAACCTGCGACCCTAGAAACTCAGGCAGATTCATCCGAACAAAATCTTGAACTCTAGCAGCCACTGATCCAACATTTCAATTAGTAGGAACTGAACCTGTTGATTGTTCTGATTAGTTATACTATGAGCCAAAAGCTGAATCGCATTTCGAAACTCTGCATTCAAAACCTCATGGTATGGGACTAGAGGGACTGCGTTTGTCACGACCCAAGCCAACACCCTGGACGTGGCCGGCACTCGAGAACCATTGCTGGTCCCCAAGCAAACCCTCATCCTGGCTGACTACAAGCGGAAGACTAACTCAAGCATACAAAAGCTTAAAAACTGAATAAAAAGAATATACTCAACTCGCCATAAAATAG
>JAJONR010006825.1:0-10532 GCA_029582245.1 Solanum etuberosum | reverse complement strand
AATTACAAAAAAAATGAGTTGGGGGGGGGGGGGTAATGTGACCTTAGTTTATTTAATGTGTGTTTATGAGATTTCAGTCATAGTCTAAGGGAGGGGGGGGGGTACTAGTGTCTCATCCCATTTTAAGAGTGACTAACTTTCAGTAGTAATCATAAGAAAGGTTACATCCACTATTCATAGGAACTTATACTTTATCATTCGATTTATAATTTCTTACTTAATTTTCTCATTTAATAATATATTCACATTATTTTAAAAAATAGTGTAGTACATGGTTTGATATTCACGTGCAACGCACGTGCGTCTAAACTAGTATATATATATATATATATATATATATATATATATATATATCGATTTATTAGTCATGTATTTGCGCAAATACAAGTATACAATGGTACCTTGATGCCTAATATTAAGCAAAACTTTAGGCTCAACTGGGCAGGACTTGATGATTCGGGTGAAAAACATTCAGATAATACTACTAAATATACTATATTTTTGTACGTGACTTGGCAGCTGATTTCACAGATTACATGTTTCAGAAGATATTCAGGCCCAACTATTCCTCAATCAATGGAGTTAAGGTTGTAATCGATAGAGAAATATGGCACATAACGGGGCTGTCGATTTGTTAGATTTGTGGATGAAGGTGATCAGTTTCGCACTATGACTGAGATGAATTGAAAGTTTTGCTCCACTAGCCATAGACACATCAATTCTGCAACTAACAAAAAGAATGTTGGAGGCCAAATTCAAGCTTCATATCAAATTACTGGAACTCAAAATGAGGATGACCCCTAGTTATATGACTATTTTCATTGTAAACTAAAATCATCCCAAGAAATACAACACTACCAACTTCAAAGTCAGAAGTTGTTTCAACTGCAGCAGATGGGCAAACCAGTGTTGCGATTAATGTGCGTCAAGGTGAAAGAGAGTTTGTAAAAGATAACAAGTCTATTGGAAGGTTCTGCCTGGATGGAATCCCTCCAGCTCACAGGGGTGTTCCCCAGATTGAAGTGAAATTCGACATTGATGCCAACGGTATTCTTTCTGTCACGGCTACTGATAAGGGTATAGGAAAGAAGCAGGACATTACTATAACTGGTGCTAGCACTTTGCCCAAAGATGAGGTACACTCATTAGATCTATTATTTTCGTTACTGAATAGAGGACATTCTTTTAATATTAGTGTTTTATCAACTTACAGCTACCATATTTCAAGTATATTAGTGTGATGAAATGCCTAACAAGATATAAATTGCATCCCCTGATCTTTCCTCGCACCTCGATCAAGTATTGCACAATAATTCAAATTACTGGAACTCAAAATGAGGATTACCTCAGGCAGGTTTTTTAAAACTACAGGCAAATACTTTATGTTAAAATAACATTAGGCAAACATTGTCGTTTTGTTCAATTTACCAACATAAGTTCTAATCCAAATCAGTGGAGTATACACCATGATATGACGGTTATATTTATGCCTACTGATCAGGAGCCATCCTACGTAGTGGTATATATAAAACTAGTATGTTATACATGAAACAGTGAGTTTCTTCAAATTTTATATGCACTCTATATGAAATATGAATCTTGAGAAAACTTCTAGGGAAATCATCGAGAAGGGAATCCACAATATTAAGTCCCAGGGTGGAAAGATCCTTATAGGTGGTTCAGTCGTATAATCTGAGGGTAATTTTGTGCATCCAACAATTGTTGAAATTTCTTCAAAAGCTGAAATTGTGAAGGAAGAATTGTTTGCTCCAGTTCGGTATGTAATGAAATTTAAGACTTTCGAAGAAGCAGTTGAAATCAACAACTCTGTCCCTCAAGGTTTAAGTAGTTCCATCTTCACCCGAAATCCAGATAATATATTTAAGTGGATTGGACCTCAAGGAAGTGATTGTGGCATCGTCAATGTAAATATCCCAACAAATGGAGCTGAAATTGGCGGTGCTTTTGGAGGTGAGAAAGGTACTGGTGGTGGCCGTGAGGCAGGAAGTGATTCTTGGAAACAATATATGAGACACTCAACTTGTACAATCAACTATGGAAGTGAACTACCAATGGCTCAAGGAATCAATTTTGGCTAGTGAAATTGGTGCAGATACACCCGTTTCGCCCACGAATTCAGCTTGTAAGGTGCTTATGATTGACCCGGAATCACTTAAAATAATGTACCTTCCTTGCAACTCAATTAAAATAATGTATTCTGAACCTAGTGTTCTCAATGATCAGTATCAGGTTGCGTAATCAATGAATTTACTTGGCCGTTCTACTTTAAAAAAATTCAAAAATCTCTTGACACAAAATACACTTTACAAAATCAAATTATTTATTAGAAATTGCAATCCAATAATCTTCCCACTAATTTTACAATAGAAAAGAGACCAGCTTTTGAAACTATTAACCTATTTATTGTTAAAAAAGAGGAAAAAAAAGAGTAGCTTGAATACAACAATGAAAAAATGACATCAATAAAATATATGGAAGAAACATAACAACTCGATCGGAAAAGGAACCAACCTGGAATTCTGTTTCGAGCAAAGCTGGGGTGGAACTATACAAAGAAACGATTAGAGCAGAGCAACAATGATACAAAGAAAAAAAATGATTAGGGCAGAGGACATCAATAAAACATAAACACAACAACTCGATCACCAACCTGGAATTTTGTTTCGAGCAAAGCTGTGGTGGAACGATACAAAGAAACAATTAGAGCAGAAAAGCAATGATACAAAGAAAAAGAAACGATTAGGGCAGAGGAACATCAAGATTAATCTGAAAAAAGTTGAGATTAGGGCAGAGTGACGACCTTGATCAGTTGCAATGGCGTTCTTAAGAGCTCAAACTAGGGCAACTTTAGGACGGGATGCAATTTTGAGTACTAACAGATCGATGATGCAGCATGTCTTTTCGTTTACCTTATGTAAAAACTTTTAGCGCATAAAGTTTTTTCAAAAATGAAATTTTTGTTTTTTTTAATATTTTAGTATAAAATATTGGCGGAATTTTCTCCGGCTCAAGGCCCTCAATAGAATTTGGGACCAGTGAATTAGTTTTTTAAGGAATAGATTTAATACCTTCTCAATAAAATGTACAAATAAGGACCGAAATATAATCTAGTCCCAATAGATATACTTTTAGAGACATGATAATTTACTCTTCCCTAAATGTGGTCTTAAATAAGTCTTTTTGTTGTAGTGGATTATGAGAGGAGAGCAAGACATATGCTTTGTTAAACTAGTTATATAAAAAGGCCATGTAGTGTTTCAACTTGAAGGAGTCACAAGGATTAAAGTATGATCAAAATAAAATGATATAGATTTCTCAAAACCACATTGAGGTGGATTCTCTTAATTCCCAGTAAGAGATTAGTAATTTCTTGAGCGAGTTGCTTCTTTAGTTTTCAAGCATAGAAAATTCCTTGTAATTCCTTATAATATAATGAATATATTTGTGTAAATTTTCTCTTAAAATTTTCTTAAGTGATATAGCTATCAATTTAAGTATCTTTTCAATTCACCATTTTGTGATACAAACTTAAAGTAAAAATTAGAGAACAACGTGCAACACTTGTTCCCAGAAACTAGTATATATATAAGGGTTATTATCGTGTACTCTGTTGAAATTAGCAGCTCGACTACCTATGGATAAAAGATCCTGGGGATATTCGTTTATATATATACTAGGTAAATTTCCTGCGCTTTGCGCGGGGTGAATTACCCCAATTAGGCTACATATCATTACAAATTTAGCTTAGAAGTTATCATGAAGTTACAACTTATTCAATCTTGAAGTACTGAAGATACTAAATATTATTGAGATTAGTAATTTAGCTAAGCATTTTTGCCTGAAGGAATAAGATTATTAATTATGCCTGCATTAATCAAAGCTGGTCTTCCAGTCAGATCATGTTCAAGTTCATCACCATTTCTAATCATCAATGATTAAAATAGCAGATATAAGGACCTTGATAACAACTTTAAGGTGCTGAAAAATAATAATTTTGTAACAACATCATGCAACACATGTTTATTACACAAATCGTAGGGGAAAAAATCTTGGTACAAGGCTATGAACGTGTTGCTAGACTCTGACCCATTTTATTAGCTAGACATCCATACATGTGACTGGGATTGTTAGATATAAAATTACTTTTTTCGCCTTGCAGCCGTCATATCAATATTATAATTAATAAATCTAACTTTGTGACCGATTTACAACTCCAATCCAAGTATATTCTGGCCAATAAGATCTTTTTTTAAGAGCATGCAACACCAAAAAAAGAAAAGAAATTAAAGTGGGACACTAATAAATATCACAGAGTTAGACGCATAATGGCTGGAAACGCTTATTTTTCCTACCAAACTTCTGGTCTTCTAAGAAGATTTAGTTGTAATCCTACAATTCAAGATGAAAAAAACCACAGTTAGCATAAGAAGTATATAACAAATTATCATCTAATACACGAATCAATGTATACTTCTAATGATATTTCAAAATATTCAATTTTACATTTCGAAAAAGCCATTGTTACTTTAGCACTACCTTTCCTCTAAAAAAAGTTATTAGTATGCAACATATATAAATAATAACACAATGAAAAGCATTGGTCGCATTATGGCTAAACCATCTAAACATCCTATATTTAAATCATCTAAACCTAACCAATTTGGGAAAGATCGCCACAAATATCATCCTAATCATGGAAAAAGATATCATGATTGTACCAACTCCAAGCTTGACACTGTAGCTCGATTTCATTTCATAGACTCAAGCGAATGCAAGAATATGGGGACATAATTTGAAACTCACGCCTGACAAAAAAGGCAATAACTCGTATTTTCCAATAAATTTATGAAGCATCACGTTACATATTCTATCTTGTGATTGATCCTAAGAGAACACCATCAACATTAGTAGAGAGTTTCTTCATTATCACGACCGAAAAAACTCAGAATATGATGGCACCTACTACATCCCATTAGTAGGTAAGCCGAACTCATAGCCTGGAACTACAAGTAATGGGCTATTCCGCGGAAGGAAAGAATTGCAGAATATAAACAACAATAATAAGAAGAAAAGAAAGAGGGAGAATCAAACAATATAGAAAACCAACCCAAGACTCGAGGTCAGACGATATTTGAGCAACTATTAAAAGCACGATTACAATAACAATTCAAAAATATAAAACTGTCACAAGAGGTAAAATAATTGATTGTCCTAGCCCAAGACAGAGGGAGAGAGAGAGGCAACTCTGAACCTCAGGAGCTCACCCAAGTTTGCGAATCCAAGAGCTACACCATATGAGATGCAAATTAGCGGTGAGAACTTGCACTATGATCTGTAGGGTGCAGAAGTGTAGCATGAGTACCATCAAGAGGACCTCAGTAGGCATAGGCCGATTGAGCTTCAAACATAAAGTAAGCATAAACAACATGTAAGGAAGTAGCATATATCACAGATAACTAAAGGAACCACAAGAATATCATAATAAGATACAGTTAATACAAGGAACATAGAGTAAAGGAAAAAGCTAAAGGAATTAAGGGATAAACTTGGATGTCCTAACCCATAAACCTATTCACAACAACACACTACACTATTAAGGGACACAACTAGCCATAGGAATACTTATAGAAATAAACACAAATAACACGGAAAAGCCAAAAAAGTTTTTTCCAAGCCAACCCTACATAAGAATGTCAAATCGGAGGGGGGGGGGGCGGTGGAGAAGGGAGAGGGCAATATCTACCTTTAAACAAAGGAGCAAGTGAACAAGCAATCAAAAAATAATCTTACTGGCCCCCTATGATCCAAGAAGGTACACAACAACAAACTAAACCCATACGGCTCCCTATATGACCAGCAGGTCTAAATAACAACCAATTATTCTGGTAATAGGAAATGCATGATGAATGTGAGTGATGTAATAAAACACAGTAGTGCCAATAGTACCAGGTTTTTCCTTCCAAAGTGTATATACATACCCCTCAATCCCGTCAAGTGAGGTAGGACCCATGTTCCTCCCTCTTTCTATTCAATGGGTCACACGGACAGAGGCCAACCATGGCCCGTGGATGGGACCATGAATCGTAGGTGTGGTCCATGGTTGGTCACCCCGACTAAGACTCAGAAGCCCAAAACAACGGACGGACAAATAGACCGTCGGTGGGTCCACGGTCCGTGGTAGAAGGCCTGTGGTTCAGACCCCCTAAACTCTAGTTTCTGACGGCGGACGACGATGGTGCATGATGACCTGTCGGTCAGTCCATGGTCCGTCGGTCAGTCCACGGTCCATCAGTCAGTCCACGGTCCATCGGTCAGTCCACGGTCTGTCGGTAGGGGTCCGTAGGTCGGTATGTCGGTAGTTATTTTAAGGATAGTTGGGTCTTTTCCTAATTATTTTATCCATATACTACGTCATTTTACCCTTCATCTATAGAGATATATAAGTGATTCCGACCCCTAAATTAGTTCATTCACTTCATTCTCTTCAAATTCACCAAAAAGAAGAACAATCTCCTTTACAAAATATTTCTCTCTCTAGAAAACTTGAAGAAGAAGGATTAAACCTAGGGTTTCAAGTCAAGTCTCTATTCCCCCATTGAAGATAAGCAATTTCCTTTGAGGAATGATAGTTTTCATTCATGAAGTTCCCAAATTCTCCTATTTTCAAAGATAGAAATCCCCAATTGAGTTAGGGTTTTCTTCAATTGTCATGGGTTCTTTTGATTATTGATTTAAATGATTGAATTATGATCTCTTATGCATGAATTGATGAAATAGTATGATTTTATGATGATTCCCCCTATGAATCCATGTAATCCCCAAGTTTTCCAAGTTATGATCATATAATGTGGGATTTTGATTATGAAGGATAAGTTTTATGAAACCAAGCATGTATTGATAGAATTACATGAGTTTATAATGAAATCCATATCTAATCCATGTTTTCTAAATGATTGAAAGTTGGTTGTGAACCTTGAAAGGTAAATAATGGTATTATGCATGTTCTTATGAAACCTATGCAAATGTTTTAAGGATGCTTTGAGAGAAAGTATCAATGATAATGTTGTTGTTGTGTTGTTGAAAGGATTTTCTCATATACACATGAAAGCATGATTATGAAAGATTTTGTTACATAATAAGGATTCTAAGGTTGAAATGTCTTCTCACCTAATTGAATCAAAGATAAAGAGCTATCCTAATAAAACCTAGCTTGGATTGGTTATTGAATGATACCTTTCCATGGATGACTTATGACTTAGCTTGGATTGGCAAGATGATGGCCTTCCATGGATAATAAGAACAAGTAAGAAATGACTATTCCATGGGATTTATGCTTAAGCACCGAGAGGATATTGAGATGGAAGCTCTCCCGTTAATAGAGGTCGGGTTTCTAGAAGAAATCTCCTTATCCCTTACCTATGTGCCCCCATATGATGATTTTCTAGATAAACATTAAATAGTGGATCCACCTAAGCTAGAAGTTCATGGTCCTTACCTTGGAAAGTAGGACAACCCTTTTCGGTGTGGGAGACACCGGAGGATCATGTTATAGCTCACATGGTCTCTATGTCGGTTAAGGCTACTACCCACAATAATAATGAACTAAGGTTACTTCAAGAAGTATCTCATATGTGTTCAAAAGGTTACTTCAAGAAGTATCTCATATGTGTTCAAAAGGTTACTTCAAGAAGTATCTCATATGTGTTCAAAGGCTTTAAAGATGTTAGCTTGCATTGACCATGTTTTATGACTTATGTTTTCCAACACTTTTATATCATCTTTTAGCTTGGTCAATTGCATTTAATGAAATGTCCTATTTTAGCTTGATTTAAATGTTTTATGCATAGCTATCATATTTGGTACATTGTTTTGTACTAATGCATACTCTCTCCTATATTTCCCCAAATGTGGGGTCCGATAGTCAGGGTTCTTAGTTTCATGGCTAGTGGTTGATTGTGATGTTGTTGATCTTTGGTGAGTCCTCATGCTTCGAGGATGAATTTTCATTAGTTTCAGTCATCTTTCTTATTTTCAGTTTTGGACATGATGTATGGGCTAGACCCAATTTCATTCTATTGTACTAGATGGCTAATGAGACAAGTTATTTAGACTTCCGCTTTACTTTTATAAAAATTTTGGACTTGAATGTTGTCTTTACCTCTATTGTTCTATTTCTTATGTTTATGAATGCTAAGTGTCTTGTATGGGGTCTCTCGGGGTCTTATATGCCATGTTTCATCTAGGGGGTACCACTGGGTCGTCACAAACTTGGTAATCAGAGCACAAAGTTTAGAATGGTCCTAGGATGTCTCATAAGCCACGTCGAGTAGAGTCTCGTTCATGAGTGTGAAGCGCGCCACATTTATGAATGAGAGGCTACAAGATGATTAGGAAACTCCACTTCTTTCATTACTCTAAATTCGTGTGATAGAGTTTAACTTTATAAGGTCTCTCTCCTAATCCTTACCCGATGCTCTACAGGATATGGTTACTCGAAGATCTTAAGCTAGAAGGAATGTCAGGGAGAATGCGGAACAAGAAGTTCCTCCCCAAGCACCTCAAGTTCCGGTAGATCCTTTTGTTGAGCAGTGACTAATGCGGAGTTTAGGGCTGCTTTTCAAGTGTTGGCTCTAGCCATGATGTCGCAAGCCAATAGGGAGGTTGTGGTTCCCATGAATCCAAATGTGGGTACGGCAGCATCTAGAGTGAGGGACTTCACTAGGATGAATCCTCCGAAGTTTCATGGTTCTAAGGTTGAGGAAGATCCTCAAGAGTTCATTGATGAGGTCTACAAGGTGTTGATTATCATGGGAGTGACGCCGGTGGAAAAGGCGGAGTTGGCCGCTTATCAACTTAAGGGTGTGGCTCAAATATGATACAACCAATGGAAAGAAGGGAGACCGGAAGATACGGGTCCTCTTGATTGGGAGAAGTTTAAGGCCACTTTTCTGGATAGGTTCTTTCCCATTGAGATGAGGGAAGCAAAAGTGCTTGAGTTCATCAACCTTCGTCAAGGAAGTATGAGTGCGTGGAATATGCTTTGAAGTTCACACAATTGTCTAAATATGCTCAAACAATGGTTGCCGATCCTAGGGGAAGGATGATTAAGTTCATTTCGGGTGTGTTCGAAATGGTGGTTAAAGAATGTCATACTGCCATACTCATTAATGACATGGACATCTCTCGTCTCATGGTTCATGCTCAACATATCGAATAGGAGAAAATTAAGGAAAAGTCTAGGGAGACAAAGAGGGCAAAAATTGGTGATGGTAATTTCTCCAATACAAGGTCCGATGGACATGGTCGTCCTAGGTTTCGACAAAGGTTTTCCGGTCAAGGATCCTCCAATGCTCCTCCTAAGTTCAACAAAGAAAGGGTGTCTAACCCTAAGCCTCAAAGAGGGAATGGTAGTGCATCTTTATTGCCTATGTCTACTTGTGCTAGGTATGGAAAGAAGCACGAAGGTAAGTGTTGCTTCCAATTGCACACGCAAGTGTACGTGGTCGCGTAAGTAATATAGTGGCCCTAAAAGAACTAGATTATCGAACCCAAAGGACTTGTCAATTAATTAGTCTTACTAAATTATACTAATTCTGACTACTTATTTAAGGGGAGGATTTCAAAGATGAATATATATTAACTAAACTAAAAATAAAGATAAAATAACTAAAATCAATTAACTAAGAAAATATAGGTTTTCACACAATTAATGAATGAATCGATATAGGATTATGATTTAACTAACAATCAATTTTAGCATCAATTTCATCAACTTATTTGATTATCTAGTTATTGATTCACGGGGTTGATAATATAGTCATGATCTCCCGACCTCTAACCGTCTACCACAATTGACCGTCTAACTACATCGTTGAGTGGGGATAGACTGAATAAACTATGGAGCATTACGTTGTCTTCCCGTATTTGAGCCAAGCAAGGCACCTAGGTATATCCCTATTCTAGACACAAATCAATTCAAGTGATATGCAAGAAAAGATCATGCTCCTTATATTCCACGTTCTATCCCTCTATTCCTCTCCCGAGTTCAAAAGAAGACAATAAATTTATTCTAATGGTCACAAGAATATAAGAACAACCAATATGATAAACAATTATGCTGAATCAAAATCACTAAACAATCATTTTGTAAGTAAATATAATCCAATAACGAGAAGTTTAACTCCACATAGACATAGAGTAATTATAATGAATCATTCAAATAAAAGAGAAGAAAAGATGAAACCCTAAATCAAAAGTTATTTCCTACATTGTATCCTCCTCCCTTAATAATTATTCTTATGGACTATTTATAGATGTAGGAAACCCTGAGTAAAATAATTGAGTCCAAAACAAATTAGGAACCCAAAACCTAAAAGGATTCCGCGTGAACAGTTGTATCCGTGCGTATTTCCACCGCTTCAGTGTTGCGTGTCTTCAAATGTTGACACGTGGCCATGTAGTATTTCAATTCAACTCTGATTCTTTGCAACTTTTATATAATATATTATTAT